>CATIWJ010254445.1:0-20121 GCA_949640765.1 Croton laevigatus | reverse complement strand
TATTCTCTTCAGATCTGGAGAAGATATTCGTTTTCAATTTTTTGTTTTAAAATAAAAAATTTTTTGAAAGATGATAAGATGGAGGTGATGATTATTTCCCCAGATGATCGAAGATGAACATACTGTGCGATTTTTCTCAATTGAGAATCCAAGCCAGAAATCTGATCCGTCTTTAAAAAAAAAAAGTGTTTGTTGAATTCTTTTCTTCATTGAAGAGATGGAGGTGATGCTTATTTCCCCAAATGATCGACGCTGAATAATCTGAGCGATTTTTTATAATCTCTTGCGAGATTATTCCAAGCCAGAATTCTGATCCATCTCTTCTTGATTTTGTTTATACAGTTTCTGAACCAAAAGATTTACTTGAAATTAAGGGAAATAATCCTAAATTAATACTATTTTTAATTTAAATCAGGTGAGACGGACTAAAATTACATAATTACCCTTGTAAAATTACATGATTACCTTTCTTCTTCGTCTAACCAAGGATCAACTTGGTAATTTACACTCCAAATTTCAACTTTTCCCAAAGCATCAAATAGAGTAAATTAGATATCTTTTGGAAGAGTCTCATTCCAAGAGTCCAAATATGCCATTATTATTTTGGATGATGGTGCAGATATTTACCAGAAATTGTTAAAAAAAGGATCAATAATATCTCTAAACCTTGGTTGTTGGAATTCAAGATGAAATTTACCAATTTGTATAAAACTAGGCGTAGAGACACAATGCGGGGTTTATATAATTTTATTTTATTTATTAGTATGTTATTTTATTAATAATTTATTTTTTTATTTATTTATGAGTGTGCACATTATTTTTAAAATAAATTATTATATTATAAAATATAAATTCAATTATATGTTATAAAGGAACCATATATTTAACACTTTTACAAAAAAAAAAAAATTATACATTTAATATTTAGAATTCTTGAATTAAAATCTTAGTTCATATAAATATGATAAATTTTTATTACATTATTATAGAAAAATAACATTTTAGGGGTAAATTTTAGCCATGGTACCTGGGCTTTGAGGACTCTTTCATAAAGGTATTTAAACTTCAAATCCTTACAAATAAATAGCTGAACTTTGAAAGATTTTGCAGAGAAATCATTTTAGACGGTTTGTAGGTTCCAGCCGGTTGCAACATACTTCGACTTTTACAAATACAGCCCTAAATTCCTTCCCCTCTTCACTTTACTACAATTTAGGGTCTATTGATTATTTTAAATGTTCAATGACTTTTATAATTTCTCATAGCCATCATCTTCAACTTCCTCTCCTTCTTTTCCTTTTGATAGAACCACTGCCACCGTGCAACTGCCGCCGCCATCCACAGCCAACCCAACTGCAATCCTTCTCTTCCAATTGATCTCCAGTCATCCTCACCTACAATGGGTCTTTTGGTGACGCACTGAACGCACTATCCATTTCAAAATCTTTACCTCTGCATTCCTAGCTACCACTACAATACATCCTGAGTCCCTTGTTGTGTCCAATGCTGCGTCACAATTTATTTTAATTGAACCTTCCTGCGAAGGAATCCATGCTACATTTTTGCTTATTATATTCGTTAGTATTGTGTTGGTTGAACCCGTTTATGCCGTTGCCTGGAGATATTCTTTGTCATCAGCAATTGCTTTCACAATTGTGTCTTGTACTGATATCTAATAATTCAAAAACCAAAAAATAATAAACTGATTCTTATCAGCAAACCAAACAATTAAACAATACCCACAGCAACATTATTCTCATATCTTAATATTTCCAATACAATAAGCTTCAAAAGATTAAAATTTCCCAAACAAGAAAAAAAAATTCAATACAAATCCAAACTTTATTCACCATTGAAATTACATTCCCAGCCCTAGTGATTACGAAGTTAAGATTCTCCGGCAGAGAAAAAAAGCAGAAGTCACCGAGATTACAGGTCTCGTCAGCGATGGTGACGATGTAAGCGAATAGGGAAATGGAAAGAGAAAGGAAGGGTAAAAACATGAAGCATGATGAGTTTTTGATCAAGCAAAAATAGAGGTCATCGCATACTGTGACAGAGAGAGTGAAAGAAAGTACGACAGAAATCAGATAATGGAAAGAAAAAGAAAGAATATGAAGAAACATAGGTGTTTCCATGACTTTGTTACAGAGAAGCAAAGAGAGTGAGTAAATAATTGGTGCGACAAAATTAGGCTTAGGGATTTGGTTTCGGCCCGACACGTAATCTCAACTCTTTATTTAAGAAATATGTTAGCAATTTTAGAGAGTTCATTGCCAAATTACAAGTAAGGATGATTGGAGATCGATCAGAAGAGAAGGATTGTAGTTGGGTTGGCTATGGATGGCGGCAATGGTTGCACGGTGGTGGTGGTTTTATAGGAAGGAAAAGGAGGAGAAGAAGAGGGAGTTGAAGATGATGGCTATGGGAAATTATAAAAGAGTCTTTGAAAATTTAAAATAATTTTAAATAGTTAATAGACCCTAAATTGCAGTAAAGTGGAGAGAGGGAAAGGAATTTAGGGCTGTATTTGTAAAAGTCCAAGTATGCTGCAACAGCTGAAACCTACAAACTGTCTAAAATGATTTCTCTACAAAATCTTTCAAAGTTCAGCTATTTATTTGTAAGGATTTGAAGTTTAGGTACCTTTTTAAAAGAACACTTAAAGTTCAGGTATTATGGCTGAAATTTACCCAACATTTTAGTTATTAGTTTGATAAAATTCCATAAGATACATAATTAATAATTAAAATGCAATAGTATTACTAAGTTATTTCTTTAAAAAATATATTATTAAAATAAATTTATTTTAAAATATTAAGTATTATAAAAATAAAAAATTAATTTTTGTTATTAATTTGATTATTACTTCAATAAATAATTGAGACAAAATTGAATTATTTGAATGTTGATTATAATGAGTTGAATTTAATTTAAACTATTAATTTTTATATAAAATAAAATGAAATTCTTTTACATTTAATATAATTAGTTTAAAATTGAAAAATGAGAAAATACCGAATATGCTCTTAGCCTATTTTTATAAATTTTTTACCAAGATAAATCTTATAAAAATTAATGGCAAAGATGAAAATAATTATGAAAATCAAATATTTAATTAGTAGTATAGTATCCATTATTAAAGAGTCTATTAATTATTGAAAATTTTTTTATTAATAATAATTATAATATATTTTAAGTTTAATGTAAAAAATTTATCATTCATTAGAAAAGAAAATGAAATGGTTTAATTCATTAAATACAATAATTAATTTATAATTTATTTTTTAAAAAAATAATTAAATTATAATTTAAAATTAGAAAAGTATAAAATGTCAAATAAGCAACTCTTCATTTACAATGTGCCACATCATCAACCATGAGTTAGCTTTTAGATAGATAGATAGATGTTAGTCTTGATAAGAGGAAACCAACAGTATTTTTAAATCAGGCGAAAATCACACCTAGAGCTGTGAACAAGCCAAACAGTATGTTATTCAAGCTTGGTTCGTTTAAGGTTTCAATATGTTCAATCTCATTTTGAACATGTTCGAACTTTGCTCGTTTCGAGCTCGATTTAGCTTTTTAGAAACTCGGTTCAAAAGCCAGTTTGGAGCTCGACTCATGAGCATAATTTATATGTTCTATATTTTGTGGTTAATAATGAAACTACATCATTTTGATTATGTGTTAGTGAATACATTAAATGATAAAGATAACGAGTTTATTCGCGAAAATGTTTGTGAACACTTAAACATTATTATTGTTCGTGAAGCAATTCGCAAGCTAGTGAAGCACGCTCGAGCTCAGCTCATTTGTAAAACAAACTCAATTATGGAGCTCTAGCTCGGCTCGTTTAGTAGAATGAATGAACTCGATCAAGCATTTAGCTAGCCAAGCTCCGAGCTGTTCACAAGTGTATTGGTTCATTTTACAGCTAGGGCTGTGTGGGATAGGTTATGGTCTTGGTTCCTTAAAGGAACTAGTCCCGAATTTTTTATTCCTTATTTTTTAGGAATCGGAACCGTCCTGATTTTCGTTTCGGATCCGATATAGGTTCTAATGGTACCGATTCTTCAAGTACAGTTCTGGAACCGGTTTCTAGAAAAACCTGAAAATTTTTGCATAAAAATCAAAAAAAAAAAATTCATGTTACTCCAAATACATATAATTTCAATATCATGTCTTGCAAACATAAAATAGTAATTTTTATAATTAATACCATGTCTTGCAAACATAAAATAATAATTTCTTATACTAACATATCTAAAGCAAGTTTAATAATAATTCCAAATATCTAAAACAATAACTTCCAAATAACATAAAATAAAATTTTTAAATTAAAAGACACTAAATTTTCGAGTTTAGGTTATTATAAAAATAAATAGATATCTCAACCTTCATTTTATTCTAATTTTTATATAGTTAAAACATATTGAAAAAATAAAAATTTGCAATTGCTTCTTTCAATTAATTTTAATATCAAATTAGGTTAACATTACTAATGACATTAATTTTAATATTTAACTTGGGAATCGATTCCATGTATGGTTCCGGTTCAGTTTTGGTTTCGGTTCCGAGACAATAACAATACGGTTCCTATAGAGGAACCAAAATCGGAACCAAAAATAAAAATTTTCAGTACCGATTTTGGTACAATTCCAAAAATATCGGTTCTTTTCCAATTCCAATACCAGTTCTGGTACGGTTCCAGGTTCTGGAATGATTATATTAAAATCCATGCACAACTCTATTTACAGCCCTAATCAAGCTGAAATTTTGTAATCGGCCTAACTAGTTCTTCGCCCATAGGCCATCATATCCAAGCGTATTTAGTGACCAGGATGCTTGCTGGCTCACGAGATTGCGTTCGGTGGTGAAAATAGGCGGTGGCGGTATTTGGATGACGATAATTGAAGGTTGGCAGTGGTGGCTGTTCAAGCCTGTTTGTGTCGTTTTAAAGGCTTGGATTTATGTTTTTGTTCTCTTTATTTTTAATTTTTAAAATTAAAATTGTAAATCACATTTTAGTATCTATGTGTTTTTAAATGATAGTTAATTAATTAAGTACATATTATTTAAAGGGTACCTATGTCATTTTGTAAGGAGATTAACAGAAGTGTTAAGTAATGGAAGGATAATTTGGTAATATAGAATGCATATTAAGCGAGGGACAAAAAAGCCTATAAATATAAAGACAAAAATATAGATTTTTTTTTTTTGTTACAAAGGAAAATAAAATAAAAACACTAAGCAATCTCAGAACATAACAGAGGAGTTAACCACATCGGCGGTATCGTCCAATTACTAGCACGAAACCCATTCTGAACGCCTCAATGAACTAATGCATCAGCCCCAACATTACATTCCTCCTAAAATATAGATTAATTAAAATACAAGAATAAAATTATAATTACTAAAAATGTTTTCATTCTCTTATCCAGTTTTCCTTCCAAATTGGGAAAATAAATAAATAGCTAAGGAACCGAACAAATCCAAAAAGGAGAAGACTAACCGTTGTTGGAACCGTGACTAAACCAGATATTTCAATTTTTTTTCACCTAAATCATGACTGAATCAAAGATTCGAATAGGCCTGAACCATTGGTTTTTGAACCAAGACTATATTCATTAATTACCGCTAATTGAATCGTGTATGGCCAGTTCAGGTTAATTGAATCGTATATGACCAGTTTAGGTTCCAGCTTGTTGACAAACTGAGAAACAAAACTAGCGGTTCATGAACTGTTATTAGATCAGATTAAGGTTAAAGACATGTTTGCTTTAACTGTTCCTACCAACTTATAGCTAATGGTGATTACTGATAGCCGGTGACAGATAATTGGCAGCTGATAAGGAATTGTGTTTGGTAAAAATACAACGGTTCTAACTAGAACATAAAATTAACAATAAGAGTATAATATCTATCAATTTTTATTTTATTTTGTTATGAAAAAGCTCCAAATGAAACTTATTGAATCAGCAGCTGTTTAGAGTTTCTAATCACAATCACTAGCTGATTTTAAAATTTAGTAAATAGCTAAACTCTAATTTTTCGGTGCCTAACCATTATCAGCTGCATGAAACAGCTAAACGAAACACCCTCAAAATCTTCCGCCAAACATACCCAAACCCAATGAGCCGGTAACCAGTAACGGGTGACCACAGCCACAACTAAAGCCACGTGACGTACATGAATAAAATTAAATCATTAATTGATAAAAAATGTAATTGAATTGTTGACCTAACAAAATTCCCAAATCACCTCTGCGACTCGCCTTCCGCCTGTGTTCACCACACGTCTCTCTCTACTTCTCCGGCCGGTCTTCATATTTTTCCAGGTCAGTTTGATCTGTCCAATCCTTTTACCTTCTCTGATTTTCGATTCACTTGTTCCACACAAAATGGGGTTTTATACTTTTACGTTTCCGTGTGATCGAAAATTCGAATTAGATTCAATTTTTTTGTGTTGAATTTACTTTCGGTTTATTCATTCTGTATTCTATCTATAGCGGCCTCAATTGAGATTGTAAAGTTTGAATTTGGCTCATTTTTAACCCCTTTTTCATTGGGTCAACAATAATGTTATTGATTCGTATGGGTGTTTTTTTTTGCTTTATTATTGTGTAGTTAATGTACGAAGTTTTGGAAACTTAGAGTAATAGATCTGTTAAAACTGGGAAACGAGTCAGATGATTCATGTACAACCTTGTTAAAATGAGTTGGATTGAGAATTGAAACTGCTAGATGAATGGTCAAACCAACCATCTTTTTCTTGAATTATTTGGGAGTTCTTCAAATAATTCCTGCTAATTAAATGAAATTCTTTTTATATTCTTGTTGAAATGAACTCTTGGTTTAATCAATTCAGCTTGCTCAATGGTACTTTTGTTACTTGGATGTTGAGAGGATGTCAAATTCTGGGTTGTTACTTTGTGCTTTGTGATAATTTTAATTAAGTTCTATTGTGATTTCTTCATACTGGTTTATATTTATTTTTGAACTTCTTAATTTAGTCTCTTTAAATTGCTTTTAGAACAGAACACAATGGATTTTTTGTTCAAGGGAATAAGTGAGGACGCATCTGACTGCAACTTTGATGAGAAGACTGTTCAAAGATGCCCATTTTTGAGGAACATCAACAAGCCAACTAGCTTTTCATTCTCATCGGTCAATTTTCCCATTCCTGTAAGCAGTTGTTTCATAATTTCTACCTTTTTAACCTTATTGTTTTGGTTTTTGTATTTGCATTGACTGGTAATTGAAAAAGCTAGTTATTTTTTACAATTCTAATTGATGTTAATTAATAATTCTCTAGACGAGGGGAGCAAAAGGTCCAATATTTGAAGATGGTCCAAACTTTGATACAGCATTTAAGCTGTTTCACGGGAAAGATGGGGTTGTTCCACTATCAAACTGGTCTAGTTTGCATAATGACAATTTGGAAGCTAACTCCTCACCCCAATTCAATCCATTAGCTGCAAAAGCTGCAACTATTAGTTTGTCTGCATTTGGTCCCGGTGGGCCTTTTAGCTTTGGTTCCTTCAATGATAAATGGAAGAATCAGAAGAAGAAAGGCGAATCAACAAACAACAGTGAATCATCTTCTCAGGTAGATGCAAATTCTTTAGTATTCAAATTTATTTTTTCATCAACAGGAATGATTTTGAAACCTTAACATCAGAGAGAGATTAAAATGTTAGCTTGGGGAAGATTCACATGTTAATCATTGTGTCCCAGTCACCTTTTTCCTCTTCCAGCTTGTATGGGTTTATTGTACGCTCTCAATATGACCAGCTATTTTGCCTGTTTGGGTCACTGGGTGACCATGTAGAAATGTTAATTAAATCCCAATACTTTTATTATTTATGTGTCTCTTGTAATTGATTGCTGACCCAATTCTAAAAATGCTGATGTTTCTGATCTGCCAGAAAGGAAATTCCTCAAAACACGAGGCCCTGGGGAATGAGTGGTTAGAAACAGGCAACTGCCCGATCGCCAAGTCTTATAGAGCTGTCAGTGGTGTACTCCCTCTTGTAGCAGCAACTCTTCGGCCACCACCCGGTGTGAAGATTAGATGTCCACCTGCTGTAGTAGCTGCAAGGGCAGCCTTAGCCAGAACTGCCTTGGTTAAAAACTTGCGACCACAACCACTACCGGCAAAAATGCTTGTCATTGCTCTTTTAGGGATGGCAGTTAATGTACCCTTGGGCATCTGGAGGGAACACACGGAGAAGTTCTCACTTTCATGGTTTACAGCCGTGCACGCAGCTGTACCATTCATAGCTATGCTTAGGAAGTCAGTAATGATGCCCAAAACTGCTATGGCACTTACAATTGGTGCTTCTATTATAGGACAGGTTATTGGCTCTAGAGCTGAGAGGCATCGGCTGAAAGCAGTAGCTGAGAAGGATAGAGTAGCAGCACAGACAGCAATTGCTGCTGCAGTTGCAGAGTATAATAGTTCAACACAGGTCAGTGGCTTTTCGAGCAGTCCCTGTGGTACCGAAGGACGAACTTGGGACCCGCTCGGGATCAAGGCGGCAGGGACTACATCGACTAACGTGTGTTATTGATATTACAATCTGCAAAGGGTAATAGTGAAAAGATCTACCATACATAGTATGGTCTAAATAAAATTGGGATAAATATAGGCAATTGAACCATATGAACAGTGTTCGTAAAGATTTGTATGTAATCTATTTATAATTCTGCTGTTATTATGATGGCCAAACTTAGTCTTTGTTCAGATTGCATTTATCCATTGCAATAATACATCGAAGTTGGCAGTAACATTTAAGATATTGAGGCTAAGTCCGTTTAACAATGCTTGTGCTTTTCTCATTTTGATTTTTAAAAAGTTCTTTAAAAAAACAAAAAGCAGTGCATTCACTTATGTTGTAAAAATAACTCAAAAGTGGAGGGAAAAAAAAAGTTTAAAAGCTGATAGCTTTTAAATTTAAAAATGCTTAAAAGTTACTTTTAAATAATGTCAAACGCCTGAGTACAGTTTCAATCAGAGTTCCCAGTACTTTAAAATGTGTCTTTCACCATAATTTTTCCTTATGAGAAAGCTCATTACGCAAAAACCCAGTTCCTGAATCTATGGACTTCAATCCAGAGCATAATTTAATACATTGGAAATTTGAACAAAAAGAACAGAAAAATATATGAAAAAAAATAAAAAGATCCACCTCTCATGTAATGTGAGGAACATGGCTTCCTAGGTAAAGTCTAATTTTAACTTCAAGCTACCAACATTCTGTACAGTGAAAGCTCAGGAAAGCTGAACTCAAACACAAACGATGAGCTAATCCTTTATATTTCAAAAACAGCAGCCACATATTTTACAGGTTCACTGCCTCATTTTCCAGGTATCTCAGAAGCCACCAACCTGTTGCCTTGAAATACTGCCAAAACTCCCACCAGAGGACATGGCAGAGCTGCCGTAAGCTGGAGGAACAGATCTTAGGCCGGGGCAGTCTCTTGCCCAATGTCCAGGTTGATGGCATTTAAAGCATTCACCCCCACCTCCACCGCCACCGCCACCGCCACCGCTACCAGCCATAGTTGACCCTCTATTAGGATAAAGCCCACTGCCTCCAGGCTGCCTTGAAGAATTCATAATGCTAGGGCAATTTGAAGAGTTATGACCGGTAGCACCGCAGCTATTACATGACAGATCCTGCGTAGGGAACCTAGAGCTTAACTGGTTTCCATGCTGACCCCCTGGATTCGACAATGACCCATATTCACAGGTCACATAGCTCTTATTTGCCTTTTGGCTAGATCCTAGCAGTCCACCTCGTCTACCTCCAACATTTTCAGTTTCCATTTGATTAGTTCCAGTGTTGGGATAACCAGATTCTGCATTGGAGGCTGGTATAAAATTTCCTGATCTTAGTTTCTCCATCATGTCCAGAAGAAACCTGGAATGGGATGAATAATTCACCCTTTCTGCTTTGATCACAGTGCACTTTACACGCTGTTCATCACTATATGTTTCTTCCTTTACTTTCAGCTTGAGCTGAAACTTGTGAAACAGAACTTGCCGGAGAATTTTTGCAAAACCCTCATCGTCTTGCTTTTCGTATTTCAGAAAATGCAGATCTTTTGCAGATATACCCATAATCTCCTCACCACCTTCTTGAAATGCAGTCGCCCATGTGATACCAGTATGATCTTGTAACTGAAACCCGAGTAAGTATCTGTAGTCGCATTCATCTACAGTCTGATCGCACCTCTCACACCGCCATTTCCCATCTCCATTATTTGTAACCTTCTTGTTGCATTGTCGGTCATTAACCTTGATGGGGCAAGCTGTATAGCAGAAGTTTTCTGTCCTGATGAAGATCACAGTTGCAACAACAGTAATCCAATCTGGCTTCTCAGAAGTTCCTAATTTCTCATCCTTGATTTGAGAAATAGTTTTTTGAATGTCTGTCCTACCCACACTTGATATTTCTCTTGAAATAGAGACGGAAGGCATAGTCCTGCCTTCCTTTTCAAACCATTCCTTAATCTCGCGAGCCTCCGGAAAATCAGGCTCTATAAATAGCTGACTTGTAGAAATAGTCCCAATTGCCTTCCCATTGAAATCATTAACCCTACAAGCCTTAACAGCCAGAATAGGAAAACAACCAGAGTCGCACATATTCTGCAGTCTTAGTCCTTCTGCATTACAGAAATTTCCCCACAGTGTTAATTCAACGCTTCGACCTGACATGTCTTTCAACTGGAGACTTCTCTTCTGAGTTTCTGTACCATTTTTCCTCATAATAGAAGCCACAGGGGTAACAGAAGTCACCACACCAATTATATCTACAACACTGTTATTATCCATCCCCTCAACTTCATTTATGGTACGGTAATGAAATTGTTGCCTAGGGATAGAGCTGTCACCCTCAGAACATTGTTGAATTACTGAACCATTCTCCAGAAAAATTTCTAGATCATTGTTAAGGTGGTTGAAATTCTTTTGCGCAGGTTTCAAATTTCCCCTGGAAATTAAATAAACTTTTCCAGCTTCAATCTGGCTATAGAATTGGTCAGCTACAGCATTAAAGCAAGTCACTCTAATTTCTCCACCATCAGCGTCGAGAAGATCAAAAGAGAACACTTTGCCATCACCACGGGGATTATTGTAGTGTCTGAGCTCCCCTTTGGCTGTCACCCTTGCCTTAATTGTCCACCTGCCCTGATAAGGGTTCAGAGCCGAAATCGGCATTATCCTGGGTGGAGCTTCATTCCTAGCCACTGGCCCTCTATTAGAATACATAGGAGATGGTTGTTGATATGATGGCCGAGAAAGATAGGTGGAAGTGCCCGAAGCATGTGAGATTTCTGGTTTACCGTTATAAAAGCCAGAGCTTTGATCATGGTATGATGCATTCATTGGTGTTGAACCAGAAAGCCTGGCACCAGGTTCTGCTTTCAAATGAGATGGGGGTGCATTTGATGCACCATATCTTCCTGAGCCCAAATTGTTTGTATGTGATGCATTTATTGGAGTTGAACCAGCAAGCCCACCACTAGGTTCTGCTTTCATGTGAGATGGGAGTGCATTTGATGCACCATATCTTCCCGAGTCCAAATTGTTTGTATGTGATGCATTTATTGGAGTTGAACCAGCAAGCCCGCCACTAGGTTCTGCTTTCACGTGAGATGGGAGTGCATTTGAAGAACCATATCTTCCAGAGTCATAATTACTGGAATAGGGACTAGTATGTAACTGACTCACTCTAGGGTTTTGAGCCAAATTTGGGCTTCCAGCCATCCCAACAGAAACTGAGCCAGAACCAAATGATTGAGGATTTGCAGGGTTGTTAGCTGTCTGGTCAGCAGAGAATTGTGAAGGCCCCAAGGTCTTCTGAGCTGACACTGGATTTCCAATTAGAGCACACTCCGCAGCCACAATGACTAATTCCAGTATGATTATAATCCTGTTAGCAGCACGACAACGACCAAAAAAAAAAAAAAAGCATTACATTGTCAATGACATAATACAGTGTTGAATAACAGAAGCAACTGAAGGATATGACAACACTAGCAGATTAATGAAACTTATATCAAGGAAGAATCTAAATTTTTCAATGTACTTCACACTTCATCATCATTGACTGATAGGTTTAACCAAAACCTCATGGAACTCAAAGCACATCTCTACCTCTCATTATGTCTTTTGCGGTGTAGGGGGTGGATGCCACCTAATGACACCTCTCAACAAACTAGAAATGGAAACTCACAGTCTGGAAAACATATTGCTGCTTTACATGAACTAGTTTCTTTGACTCAATGGTAAAAATTCAAATGCCAATCATCTGAATGACATAAAAAAATATCACAAAATTGTTCAAAAATTAATAAGGTCCTTGCATTCCTATACAAACTACATGCAGGCTTCACCAGAACATAAGACGTTGCATCAGCCAAAGTTCAAAAGCTTGTGACGTTCAACAAAGTTAAGAGGTTTAAAATCGGTTGAAAATAAAAAAAATCCAATTTCGAATTCAATTAAAACACTACCCTCTCCAATTGAAAACTCCATTTGCCTAGACTAAAAAGTCAAATGTAGTGTTCATATTTACGGTCCAATAATATATCAAGATGTCAAGATTTACAGAAATGAAGTAGTCAACAAGTTCTCAACCATTAAACAACAATCGTTTCTATTTTCCAATAAAAAAAATGGGGATTCGGTTTTTTTTTTTAAAAAAAAGCTAGTTCTTCTACCACCAAAATCATGAAAAGAATAAAAGCAAAAAAAAAGAAAAAGAAAACTTTAAATAAAAGCAAAAAAAAGAAAAAGAAAACTTTAAAGGTTATATGCCCCAATTATATTTATAAAATTCTTTATTAATGAATCTAAAACAATTTGCCAGGTAAAAACTAATAATTGAAAAAAAATTAAACAAAGAGAACCCTAAATAACCCTCCAAATTCTAATCAAGATACTTACATACGATTTTGGACGGTGGTGCAAGTATACTGAATCAACTGAACAATGGAACCAATACGCAAGTTTCCATCTTTAACCAAATGATTGATCTGGGTACCTAACATGGCTTGTTGTAAATGAGACCCATCTGATAACAACAACCGGTAACGGTCACTCTGTTGGGCTTGCTTCGTTTGCACAAGTTTCAGCTCCGTCACTTGTAGAGTTGGCTTCAAATCTGCCGAAGATGCTTCGCCGCTCGTTATTTTCGCAACCGCTCCCTCCGTCAGACTCATCGTCGCCGTTGGATTGATCGGAAAAATTGGGAATTTTAGATTATTAGGGATTGAAATAGAATTTTGCAAGAACCCTAGCCGAGAGAAAACTAAAGCGCCACTAATTTTTTGGGTTTGAGAGGGAAAGTTAGAAATGGAGGGGGTTTGGTTTTGTGGGAAGTGTATTTAAATTTTTAAATGCCGATTGTGTCCTGAATCTTCCACTGTACAATAGTATTATTTAGATGAAAAATCCCAAAATATTAGAAAAAATTCAATTGAATAATATGGTAAGAAATATGAATTTGAATTTGTATTTATTTAAAGATAAGACTACCATACAAATTTTGAAATTTTTTTTTAATTAGTAGTGATGAGATAACAATTTAAGGGTTTATGACAAAATTAGGGTAAAATAAAAACAACTTACTATAGTGTTATTTTCAATCTATATAAAATTTGGGGTTGTTTGAATATGAGTAGGGAGGATCTAGTTTATATAAGACCGATCAATTCTAGCCTATCAGATTTTCAGGATGAATTAGGTCTAACTCTAATATGGTATCAGAGCTATTAACGCTCAAACGATCTATATTTTGAGCTAAACCCTGCAAGACTGAAGCTAATGAAAAGATGCCAGCCAGTCCGCCCAACGTGTTAAGTAGGCTTGTGTTAGCAAGTGTCAACTGGACTACGGTTGCATTTGAGGGGATGTTAGGAATGTCAATCTCACATCGGTAAGGAATGAACAACTTCAATTAAATATAAAATTGAACAATCACCTTACTATCAATTTAAATTTTTAAGTGAGTTAGGCACAATTCTAACAATAAAATCAAATTTGCTTTCACCAGACCAGAAGCTAGAATATATGAAATATAAAAATTCGCGTCAAACGGAATTAGATTTAGTACTAACATAATTAGATGTACATCCTCACGATGGGGCAGATATGCAAATATTTTAATAATAACATAATCCTATCAATAACATATTTACCTAATTTTTATTTGTATATGTTTAATAATAATACATTTTACAATAATTTGAAAATATTTACAAATCAAAATATCATGTTATTATTTTCTAATAAAATTTATGTATATTTAATGTATTATATTTTCTTTAAGTAAATCAAAAAATTTATTTATCTAATTTTTAGTTTGGTCAATTTATTAAATAAAATTCAAATTTTAATAAAATAAAATTATTTTAAATAATTGATTATAATTTATATTAAATAATTTATTATTAGTCTATAAATATGAAATATATTAAATATAACTAATAATTAACTAAAAAATAAAAAATAAATAAAAATTGCTCTCGTATAAATTCTATGAGGTTGTAATTGTACCTATTATCAAAAAAAATTTATACTTTTATATGATAATATTCACCAACACAATGGGTAGTATGCAAAATAATAAGTTATTATATTAGTTTACAAATGATATTATTAATATTTTATAATCATGAACTATAATATAACAAATTATTAAAAAGTCATTGATAATTTAAAATAATTAATTAATTAAAATTATTATTATTATTTATTAAAAAAATTATATAAAAAATATAATTTATTAAATTTTAAAAAATAATGCCAAATTAAGAGTCTAAATAAGAAATTTTTTTTTTCTAATTAGAAGGATTTTCATTTAGATCAAAGATACCTTCTATGCAAATTTACGTGAAGTCAAATATATTCTATGTAAATTTACGTGAAATCTTAAGAATTTTTAAGAAAAAAAGGAAAAATTTTTTAGGAGCCTTTTATTTAGTACTTCAAAGTTTAGTTTCTATGTGTGAAATTAGCCCCATCTTCTGTTTTTTATATTTCCCAATTATTAATAAGAAATAATAATAAAAAAAGAAAAGAAAACTGACCCCTTTGGTGCGCTCTGACAAAAAAATACTCCTCCTCCTCCTCCTTCCGAACACCGGGCTAATGCTTCCGGTGGCCCTAGTCGGCAGCTGAAAAGCCATAGGAATTAGAATTAGAATTGTGTTCAAAGTTTCTATCAATAGTTAGTTATCAATGGATTCCGATGGCGAAAGAGAATTTGAAAATGAGACTCCTGACGATAGGAACAAAAAGGGTTTTGGATTTGTACTGTTAAAATTCAGCTGTGCGACTCTGCTCTTCATAATCTCCGCCTTCTTCTTCTTATCATTATCTGCCGGACTTGTATTAATCTTCTCTACTGACATATTCGTTACTTCTCCTACCTTTGTTCGCTCTCAATGCAGGATAGTTTCAAGCAGTAAGTCTACTGTGCTTTCTTTAGATTCATTCATTATTGTATTTCTTTTCAGTTCAGTCGAGAAAAAATAGTTTCTACAAACATTGGGAAACTGTAGTAGTAGGAGAGATTTGCATAATTTCTATTTTGTTTCCTATGGGAAAGATTAAAGATGAAGGGAAATTTAGGTTAGAGAATTCAATTAAAGCTGAATATAGTTTGAAATTCTGAGAATTTGTTGGTCGTTTTTAAGCTGTGAATAACAGTGGTGACAAAGAAAAAAGGAGAGGAGAGAGAACTTTGAAATTGAATTTTTATGTCCAGTGATCTTCAATGCCTAAGCAGATAAATAGGTTTTTTTTCATAGGATTATAACTACATTAATCCCTTTATGTCGTTGAGAAACTTACTTGGTGTTGGAAAATGATTCAAGTTGGTGATTTTAATTGTTGGGTTGAAAATCTTTTGCTTTTGAAAGTATTTGAAAAGATAGAAATGGGAAAATCTTAGCTCGGATTGTGACAAAGGCAACAATAGTAATTGAATAATTTAAGCAATAGTAGATGCATTGTTGCCTTGCAATATTTGAAGTCATATTACTCATATGTATATTAACAAGTCACTGGCTATTTACTTAAAGTTTCAATACATCAAACTTGCCAGACATGACAAACTCTTTGAAGCACATTTTTATGTTCTATCTCATTTACACATGTTTTCTCGGCTTCTCCCTTCAATCACTCTTATTAATGCTTTTATTTGAGTTAGATCATGATTTCCCTCTAATTGAAATATTATATCAATTGGTGGAATGATTTTCTGGTGATAATGAGTTCTAGTACTCTTTTTCTTGATTATGTTATTCTTTTTCATTTTGAAAGTGTATGCATAACGAGAGCTCTATTATTTTTCTTTTAGGTGTAGATCTTAGATCATCTAAGGTGTGTGGACTCAGCTTGTTGGATTATAAAGCCAAGAATGTCTTTTATCCATTTGATAGAAATAAATTTCGATGTCGTTATGATTATTATTGGGCTTCAGTTTTTGAGGTATGTTCTTTACTTTCAAAATCGTCTATTAATTTGATTGACAGTGTTTTTATTTGTGCATATGAATTTCAAAATGTTGATATATATTTGAAATTATTTTGGTTGGAGATTTAGTATTGCTAATAGTTTGTAAGCTGCCTGATCGTTGCAATTCTCATTCATGCTCTTGGTGCAGAAGTTCCATGAGGAATGGTTAAAGATATCACTAATTATTAATTCTAAATGAAGATTACGTTGTTGCTAGATATGTTTTTGATACCCCTTTAATTGTTGTTGTTCTTTGTCTTGTTCGAAATGCTTGTTATATTTTGATGGTGAATATGTAATGTAAAGTAAACCTGCACATTACAGCACTTTCTAAAGTGACCTTAGGTGAGGTGCTGTCGCTTTGACCAAGCCATTTGGGTGTGCTAATCCAAATTCAACTTTCCTGTCTCTACCTTTGTGGATGTATTGAGTGGAACAGTGGTAGGCAAAGGTGAATCTCTTTGGTCTTTACCCCATTTCTTCTTCTTCTTCTTCTACTTCACTAATTTAATGACCCTCCGCTCTTCTGTACTACATGGTGTAATTGAGGGCTTTAACCCTGATGAAAGAGAATGATAGCCTTGAGAAGCCACAACCCAAAAGCTAGCTCACAAGGTTGGAGAGCCGTAGCCTGTAAAACTACCATTGAATTCATGTCCTGTACAGTTCAATCAGAATGGTTTTACATGAGATCACCATGACACATAATGAGTTTACTTGAAAGCACCCATCTTAGAACCAACTTGATTATAAGTTATATCAATGAAAAATACTGAAAAGTCTATTAAACATGTCTAATTATGTATAGCATCTATGTAAAGTTGGCCAAGAAATCTCAAGATCAAGAGAATGCTAAGGAAAAGCATTATTCAGTATGGTTTCTTATTCATGCCACATGAGTTTTACATGAACTTTTGTCTACATTAACATTTTTCATGGGTGATTATTTATTTTTCGAGTTTTGGGGAAGAAAACTTTACATCCTGAGGTTCAAATCTGTTGAATACGCCCCACTCTCTCTCTCATATATATATATATATATATATATATAATGAAGTCATATAATACATGCAAAATGAACTATATATATATTCATTTTGCATGTATTATATGACTTCATTTATTTTTATGTATATCCAGAGTTAGGAGAATATAATGTTCTAGATTTCTCTAGAACTTCGGGAACACCTTAGAATATAACATCGTAGATAGCGTTACTTATAATAATGTAGAAGAGGCCTAGATAAAATTTGAGGAACCTGAGGTGAATTTCCAGTAGTGTCTTCTAGCAATTCTATGGCACTATCGCTCACTTAATTTGGTAATGGCTTTGGAACTTTCAAGTCCTTTGTAATCCTTTGAATTGGTCCTTGAGTTGCCACAATCCTTAGTATAGCTTTGGAATTGCTTTGCAGTCAAGTAGTCCTCTCTTTCTCTCTCTCTCTCTCTCTACATATATATATTTTTATTTTTTTTTTGTTTTTTTTTTTTGTAGACTTTCTTGGTAGGAGATTGGTTGGATGTATTCACAACATCTTAACAGGATGATTTCCTTATCCTTACTTTATCCTATTTTTGAATCCTTTGGTCACATCTTTTCAAACAATGTCTTCCTCTTCTTGCATGCCTTCAAGTAGCCACAAGCAGCATTATCTTGTTTATGTCGACCTGTCTAGTAATACCATGTATCGTGTGTAGCTCTTCATATTCCCAAATCCAAATTTATGCCCTTCAAGTAAATTTCAATCAAAACTAATAACCATCAAGAAATTATATGTGTTGGTGCTCTTAGATTGCATTATTTTAGAATTTCATATTAGCAAGTAGGCTATCCTTGCTGAATGCATTGCGTGTAACTTATACTTCTATTACTTGAGTGATTCTTTGTTTCAAAATGGCTCTTTCTGTATTTCTTATTCCCATAGCATTCGAATGAAATCACTTTTAGACACTTGCATGATCTTACAACTGCATTGTTACACAAAGAGACACAAAGGATTTTGTAAACAAAATTCGATTTTTTTTGGCAATAACAGGTGGAATATAAAGATCATTCTTTGGGTCAGAAACAACTTGCAAATGTAGAGGCTCCAAATGAGGCACTTCCTCTAAATTGCAGGCCTAATTTTGGTACTGTATGGTTGACAAAAGATAAATTCAAGGTGGGGGTGGCAACTTCTGGTCTTGTACTCTCATATATAGTTAATAGTGACAAGATTAAATTTTCATGGTTTAAAAATTTTCCAAAATTGACGATGCTTCCAGTAAAATGACACGGAAAGTATTAGGTTATTAGTCACATGTGCAATAGATGCTCTTTAGAGTTTAGAATAAAATCTTTGCTTGAGTCTGTTACCATTATCTTATGGTCTCTTGTTCATTTCTTCTTTTAGGTTAATAGAACTTATGATTGCTGGTACACTGCTGGCATTTCCAAAGTGACCCTATATCGGGATGGAGTATTTCCTTGTCAAGCACAGGAGAAATCTGTTCCTGAGATGGTTCAACATAATTTTATCCTGTGAGTGGGTTGTTTTTCCCCCTTTAAATTTCATTTTTCCCCCATTTGTCAATACTTCAGTGCCTATCCATTGCTTTAGACAATATATTTAATTAATTGGTCTTGCTCAGAACAGCAAACTATTGAAACAAAAAATGGGGAAAGTTATCATTTGAGTACTTCAGGGGAAAATTTTCAGCAAATCTTTTGAGAGCACATTTTACTAATTAACTTATTGCCCAATGTATTTTTTCTTTAGTCAAATGATGCCTAATATGATTTGTTATTTGTTTGGTACATTGCCCTTTGCATCTTTGCCCAAGTCTGTACAAAGGCATTGGCTGTCTTTTAATTTGAACCACAGCTAGTTTTGATATGCAACTCATCCAATGAGAAAGGCAGCTGCTACTATTATTAATACCAAGGCCTGAAGTCAATCTATTCAGTCATACCTCCGGAAGTTTTTTTTATGTTTCTTTTCTGCTCAGATAATTACGTTATAACCTATAAAGGCATTAACTTAAAGCATACACATATGTTATTGAGAAAATACTTTAATTCTTTCACAGTAATAAATGACTACATGGATCATTTACAAACAAAACTGGCTTTTTCAAAATGTACCAAATTGATTGTATATGGCATTTGTTCATCTTGTGCTAGGACTAATCCGAGTTCGTCATTCCATGTACTTGCTAGTGGCCCGGCAAACAGCTTTACATTTATCCCAAAGTAGTTTTAATTCTTAAATAATTCATTATTTGATGAGTTGAATGCAGTAGTTCCTATATCTAAAATGCTTAGTTGAAAGTGAAGTAATGAACTAAGAACTTTCCTATGTTCCTCAAAATTGGCCATTTTGCAAAATTACGTAAATATAATCATCTGTAACCTCTTTGCTAATTTAATTATTGGTTATGCATTCAGGTTTGTCAAGATTTTGCACACTTTCTTTGTTCGGAAGAAGGGAAAAGCTAGCTATTGGAGGTGGGAAACAATAGCTGGCATTATTACTGGTTTTTCAACTTCCTTGATCTCTATTTTCTTTATAAGTATCCTACATCGCCTGAAATTTCGAGTACCTCTAA
>CATIWJ010254374.1:0-22166 GCA_949640765.1 Croton laevigatus | reverse complement strand
TTTTCAAAACAATATATTATTTACTAAATTTAAGTTTGAAAATGTGCTATCGTTTCTTTTTTTTTTTTAATTGAATAATGTATTGTTTAGTTAGCACATATGTTTATTCTATCATATTTTCTCTTATATTCGTATATTTTCTTCATATTAAAAAAATTGCTATTTTTTTAATTAAGAAATATATTATACTATTTTTTAAATACCAAACATATGCGATATATTATTAAAAAATAACTTTCCTTTCTGCTATTTATTAAAAATTTCTTTTCCTTGCCTTTTGATTCATTAACTTAATTAATAAAAAATTATATTTTTCAAGAAAAACAGTTATAAACAATAAAATTAAGCTTACGTATATTTTTTATAAATGAAAGAGGTTTAATTCTTTTTATATTTTAATAGATTATTTCTGAAATTTTTATATAATAAAAATGTTTCTATAGAAATTGAACTAATTTGTCCATATATTTTATATAATAGTTTGTTTTATCCTTGTATTTTAGAAAAAATGTACTGTTTTGTCCATTTTTGCCAAAAAACAATAACAAAAATTAATAAGTCATATATCATTTGAATCATTTCTTTGCACATATTATAAATATGACATTAGTTTTTACTGAAGCAGCATATATTCGCCAGAAAATTTAAAAAGTTGTTCATTTGACTGCTTTATTTTTTAACTATTTTGACAAATGTGTGTTGTTTTAGCCAAAACTCATACTACCTCCGTTTTGTCAATTTTTTACATTGAAATCAACATGATTAGATTCAAGTTTAGTGTTGATAGTTTGATTGGTTAGGTTAGGTAGATTAAAGTATTTTTATGTTAGTTATAAAGTATGATTGATGTATTAAAGTATGTTATTTACATTAAGTACAACAATCATACTTTATAACTAACCTAAAAATACTTTAATCTACCTAACCCAACCCATCAAACTATCAACACCAAACTTGAATCTAATCATTCTGATTTCAATATAAAGAATTGACAAAAATGGAGAAAGTATTATATTTGTATTCAGGACAAAGAAACGATTCATATGAGATGTGACTTGTTAATTTTCGTCACTATTTTCGACAAGAAATTATAAAATAATATAATTTTTTAAAAATACATGGACAAATTAGTTCAATTTCAGAAAATATAGGGACAAGAATTGTATTTTTTTCTTAATTAATTAATTAATTAAATTAGAATATAATATAATACTAATACTAATTATTATGATACATTATTAATATTTATTAATTAATTAATTTAGTAATTTAATAAAGATGTAATTACCCTAAAAAATTAGGAATAAGAAAAATATTTTTGACAATACAAATGTTTCCCCACTCATGCTTTTATATATATATATATATATATATATTTTATCATAGATATAAACTTACGCACCCGAATGTGAAAAGGGTATTCAAACTCTGTCCGCTTTGACACGAGGACAGGTTGTTTACCAACTCTACTGGGCCCCAACCCAACCACTACTTTTATATATGTTATTAGTTATAGATATGGATTATAAAATACAATTTTTGTTTAGTTTCGTGGATAGGAAATGTTCATATATAGTCCATTTATGATAATGCCTTAACTTTAGATAATATAATGTTTAGGTACTTTAACTTTAATTTGTAGTAAAAACCTACTTAACTACAATTTTTTAATAACCAAGTACTCCTAAACCGACCAATTTGTAATTTTTTTTATCATCCTTTTTCTTTGGTCATCAATTGCAAAAGGACTAACATGAGATTTACCATCAAAAAATTTAATTTTTATTTCTGGCACAGATCGGAGCAAATAAATATACGAAATAGAAGAGTTCATCGCCAGAAATCAGAATATGGCTTTTTTTTTACAGATGATGTACGATTTGGCCGGAAAATGCAAAAAACCAATGAAATTTTAACAAGGCCAAACCGTGCATTATCTGTAAAAAAATAAGGACATATTATGATTTCTTGCTACAAGCTTTTCAATTTTATATATTTGTTTGTTCCAATTTATGCCGAAAATGAAAATTACATTTTTTTTTGGCGAATTTCATTTTTGTCCTTCTGACATTGACGACGAAAGAAAAAATATGATGGAAAATTACAATTTGGTTTTTATGATCAGATGGAGACTAGAAACTAGACTAGAGATACTTGATTGTTACAGAAATTAAAATTAGGGTACGTTTTTTTAACAAATTAAAAGTTATTGTATCTAAACGTTACATTACCAAAATTCTAATACATAAGTTGCACCTGAATCCAATACGTTTGTGATCATATTGGAGCTCAACTCGCAAAAATCTCGTTCTAGTTCGTTCATTTAGTTAATTGAGCTGAGCTTGAGCTCACGAATCGAGCCAAACAATATCAGTTAAGTATTTGGGAAACACGAGTTTTTTTTATTGAACGAGCTTCTTATTGAAGGAGCTTGCAAACCGACTGGTTTGTAGTGCTCGCGAGCATGTTCACAAGCTTCTTTTGGAACAAGTTCATAAGCTAACTCATACGTGGTGTTTATAAGCATAAAAATATCTTCACTTGTGTATGCAAAACAAAATTGTTTTATAAAAGGCCTTAACAAGCTTATTGTCGAGTTTCGAACCAGCTCACGAGCCGAACTTCCAATGAGCTTCTGAGACTGAGTTTCAAACGAGCTTGAGGTTGCCACTATTGGGCTTGGCCCGGCCAGCGTACTACGACTCAACACCTATAAAGCAGATGGAAATTCTTTAAACCGACGAATCGAGCCGAAAGTTCGAGACTCAACACAAACCAGACCCTTCTCCTCAACTGCAAGAGTTTTACAAAATCAATAGCAGTTTGCATTGCGAATCGGAAGCAACACCATGAACGGAGGCGAAAATCAGCTGATAAAGCAGTTATCGGCAGAATCAGTTCCAATATTTCAAGAAGGAATATTTCTGATTCTTTCCAGATGGTCGGCTCTGCAACTCGCCATCGAGAACGAGTGGGGTGGCCGTGGCTCCGGTCAATTGGCTAGTCAGCTCGGCTCCGATATCTTCTCATGGTTTACTCAGTCAAAAGGTAATTCTGTGTAGAAATCTTGATTTAATTGATAACTGATTGAGTTTTATTGTTAGCGCTAGCTAATTTGATATCTCCATATTTTACATAGGGTTTTTTAGGTAATGTTTATGCTTGGATAGTTTACTTTTGAGAATGTTCTTTTCGATTTAATGGAATATTGGTTTCACAATCTCTAATTTCAAGTTTTGAGTTATGTTGAAATTTTTATGATTGGTTAATCTACTTTTGAGAATCTTATTTCCAACATGTTAATAGGATTGTGATTTCAAAATCTCTAATATCAAGTTTTTAACTTTGAATTGCGATTTTTTTATGGGTAGTAGTATCTATTTTAATCCATTATTTGGTGTTTTATTGTTCTTTCCTCTGTTTTTATGTATTTTTCTTCATCCCCTGCCAGAGCCACTTTATATTGATGATTTAGAGACTATCTTGGATGAAGGAATGCTTTCTCTAAACACCATGATTGAGGATGGAAGTGTCGAGGAGGTATGTCTCAAATACAGTTTATTTAGTTTCAGATTGTTTTTTTCAACTTGGATAATCATAATATTATCAATGTAATTGAGTAATCAATTCTATGAAATTGTATAATTTAATGGCAAATTATATCATTGTAATGTTTATTAATGTTAGTCGATCAAATTTAGGAGTTAATCGATCAAAATTAGGAGTTTTTTCATATCTTTTAGCAGCCGCACCTCATTGACGTTGTCTGATTGATGGCTTATCATATTACACCCTTGTGTAGGTAGTTTTGACATTGTTGATGCAATTTTTGCTTCTATTATATATGACTCTTCATTGCTATGGTTATGCAGGTTGCAGAAAAATTAATGATTATGCACGAAGAGTGTTTGGAAGGCAATTATAACTCCATTGAAAAGTTAAGGCAAGAAGGTCCTGTAACAAGCGCTCATCAACACGTTAGACAGGTAACTAACTCTAATTTCAGTTATATGCCTATAAATTATGTGCTATGTCTTTCCTACTTCCGAAAGCACGATACAAGTTGATATTCATTCACAATCAATAGTCTTATTAAGAATTCATTATTGCAATATTGATAATTTATTTCTAAATGCCCCTTCTGGTTCATGACGAGATTAGTAGCAACCTGTTGCAAAATAAAAGCAATAAAATTTCCAATGATATATCGAGTAAAAATTGTATGCTCATTGAATGCTTGATATAGAGATTTTGTTTTCAGAGGGTCCTGCCTTCTATAACATCGCCAGCTTTCGTGCTCATATGCCTTGATTGTGCTTGTGCATGTTCGAGATTTTGACCCCTATTGGCAATAAATTTGGAATTCCAGTTCCTTTATATTTAGAAAGACTGCCCTCCAGTTTGTTGCTAACATTATAGGAATAAATGGACAGAAAATTCAATATCTAGTATTAAAAAATTTCTCTTTCTTGCACAAGTGGAAAATCCTGGTTTGGTGATTTTACTTTCCAATGTTCCTTTATACATTGGTTGCCTGGGCTCTGAATATATGCATTTCTGGAGCTTCCCTCCATGACTCTTAAAACTCTGTGTAAAGTGTCAATTTTTTTTTTTTTTGCTGTACCTGCATAGAGAAAACCATTTGCAAAATCGGAAAGGGGGTTCTTTTTCTGGGTAGAGTATGCTAGATTGGAAGTGTAATAATTCCAGTTGCTTCATTAATTCCTTCGAATTTTGCTTTTCTACTCTGCTAGGCCGCAGATGACGACGACGATGAGGATAGCATGGATGATGACATCACAGATGATAAACCCAACATGATGATTAATGCACCAAAATCTCAGCCAAAGTCGAACCAATCAAACATGCAGATCGATGAGCCGAGTAATCAGCAGGTTCAAGGAGAAGATGGATGGACTGTAGTTTCATCTAGGAAAACCAGAGGTAAAAGGAATTAGATTCAACATCCTGTATAATTTTTGTAGTTCACCATATTATATATATTTGGAACTTATATTAACTTGATCAGAGCATATATATTTGAAATAAAGGATTTAGCCGATTCCAACTTGACTTGTATAAACAATATTGGTTTACATGGAAATCAAAATTCCTGCATATTCTTTGTGGTATTTAGTCACATCGAAGAAGATGATATGCATGATATCCTGCAATCACAATATACAGAAGAAATTGAGAACAAAAGTCATTTCTAGAAGGGGGAAAAAACTATAGAATCACCATTTCTTGGACACCTAAAATTTCAACTTGGTTCCTAAATTCTAGAACTTCAAATTCTCAATTCAAACCAAATTAAACTTCATCTAAATTTTCATGTTAAAGCCAAGTTAGCATGCCTTGTCATGCGAAATTCTATGTATACAATGTGCTTCGCCTCGGGTCTTGGCTATTAATTGTTATAGAAATTACCTCGTACTATGTTTACTACATTCAAAGATATTTTTGCTAGGGGTGTGCATGATTGGTTCTAGTATGGGGAGATTCGAATCGTCTTTCAACCAGTTTGTATGCACTTACCAGTAAGCTAAGTCTTGACACGCAATCTTTCTACGACTAATGGCAACAATTTCTCTTTTATATTTCAGATTAATTTCCATTTTTTTATCATTCTTGATGTGTAGGAAAATTTTTCAGTAATGTGATTGAGCTTACCTCTTCTTGACTAATAGTTGAGTTATGAAAGCAAGTCCATGGACGGTGGACCAAAACATTACATGATGATATATTTATATGTCCTTTAGGCACCCATTTTTCCTTTTGTAGGTCCACTATTTATAGCCTAAATCAATTACTTGTCGTAGCAGATTTGTTCTTCTTCAAGGAGAGAGGGATTTTAGTTTTTCTATGTTATATTCTATGCATTGGCCTTAGGTCCCAATGGAAAAAAAATTATTGAACTTTCAATTTCAAATCATTGAATCAAAGTTATGTTATTCTTTCGGTTCTCTCTCTCCCCACTATCAGTTTGGTTATTATTGTTATTTCCTACTAAACTATTAATTGTCATTTAATTTAAGCTATATGCGAGCTGAGTTGAGTCGAAAATATTGTCAAGGTCAAAGTTGGCAATCGAATATTGTCAAAGTTAAACTTGGCTTGTTTAGTTTTCGATTTAATTTCAAACAAACTTGTATCGATTTGAGATTTAGATAGGTCGCAAGTGTCTCAAACTTTAAAAATAGCACCTAAAACAAAACAGTATATATGCAAACAAAAAATAAATGCAACAAACAAACAAAGAAAAAGGGAAAAATTTGCAACATTTTAAAGTAATATTAGAACTTGAAAAAACGCTAACCGCGTGAAATTAGTTTGATATAGAAAAAGCTTATAAGTTATTAGAAGTTGATTGTTTATATGATTGCATAATTCAGAAGCATCCATGTTATTATATTCTACTTTGATTAAGGGACAAACCGGCATTTCACATCATCAATGACAATACTCATTTGCTTGGTCCAATCGCCACGTAAAAAATACTATATAATAAAAAAAATATAAACATACTTAATTAAATACTAACATAACCTATTAGCATGCCAATTAATTAACCCATTTATTATAATTATGTCAGCTGAGGTTCTTCTCCACCAGTGGATGAAGGTCGGGCAAAGTTGCCAAACGGCTCTTTATGTTTTTTAGTTTTTTTAAATGGCGTGTAAAATTATATTTTAATCGTTATACAGTTAATTTTCATAAAAAATAGACGGTAGAGCTTTTTAGTTTAATTTTATTAAAATATAGGAAAAAAATCATTCATTTTTTAAAATATAAGGAAAATATTATCAATTGTGTAATTTTCCCTTTATATCTTGCATTTATTATGAATTTGTAAAATATTAGATTATAAAGTTTAATTGAATTTTGCATTTTAAATAATAGTATAAAAAATATTGAATTTCATTTGAATATAAATTCATTTCAAATAAATTTAACTATCTAACATGAATTCGAGTAAACGAGCAAAATTGGATTCGGATTTTGAATGGATAATTTGTTAAACTCCTTATTAGAGCAAAATTGTTTTTCATAACAACTTTTTAAATAATTTACATATTTTGATTTGTCGAAATGTTCAATGATATTTTACAATATACATGTTTGACAAGAAATCATTTTAATGAGGCAAAGGCTATGAGATTACGAGAAGCCTTTGATGGATGAAAAATCGTTAGTTCACTCGTTCAGATAAAAAACAAATTGTTGAAAATTAGTGGATTAGAACAATGGTACTGAACAGTTTCTGATTGGCATCCTATCTTGCATGATATTTTCAATTTGTTAAGCCAAGTTGTTCATTTTTCAATGTCTTAAGTTGATAGATGAGCTAACGAACAAAGTTGCTTATGAGCCGGCCGAGCAAGTTTATTCTTATGCTTGTGTTAAGAAGATTCCCTATTGAATTGAGAATGTTGTGTTTAAGCGGATTTAATTTAATAAAATTCTCTTTATCTTTGAAAAAACAATGGAGTAATTTGAATAAATTTTTTATCAATTAGATTAAAAAGTAAATTTAATTTAATTCAATTTTCATTATTAGGATACAATTGCAATAAAATTTAGAATTTAAGATGTACGTACGGTGGAAAAAGAGCATTACAAATTCAATGGCAATATTAGTAATTTCATCAATAGTCGAGCCTTTTTTTCTACCGGCCACCACATATACCACACCATTAAGTTTTCCCTCGCATTACCGAGCATTTTCCTTTCTCTACGCGCTTGATCTTCAAACAAACAAGAAGAAGAGAAAGAAGGTGAGGGAAAGTGCAAGAAACTGAAAGAAAATCAATTCCAAATATAAATACCATATTGTTGTTGAGATTATTGTTATTAATATAGAAAATTAGGTGTTTGAAGAGTGAATTTTTAAAAAAGAAGGCAAAGTGATGAAATGAAGCACATTTTCAAGAAATTGCATATAGGAAGTAATAATCACGAGCCACAACGATCAAACGACACTCCTCCACCTCCTTCACCTTCATCTAATTCCGATCACCGTATTGCCAATGATCCGGCTAGTCCACCGTCATCGTCTTCGCCACCAACAACTACTGCAGTTACCACGACTAGTAGTACTACTACTCTTTCTTCGGCAGCGGGGAATAACAATCGGGCGGATTACTTCTCTTCGGAAGAGGAGTTCCAAGTGCAATTAGCTTTGGCGATCAGCGCATCCAATTCGGAGTTTAGAGATGATCCTGAAAAGGATCAGATCCGCGCAGCCACGTTGTTGAGTTTAGGAGGAGGGAATCATCATCATCGGATCATCGATGTCGGGAGAGAAAAAGGGGAGACTGCCGCGGAGGCCTTGTCGAGGCAGTACTGGGTGAGTATTTTTCGAAGTTGAATTTTTGGGATTTAGTCTATGATGCTGGAAATTAGGGTTTTTGAGTTTTATTGCAATTGAAATTTGTGTAGTTTGTTATTGGATTGGGAGGGCTAAAGCATTTGAATTGAACTGTATGAAGGACCTCAGGCGTATTTTTCAAAGGGGGAATTATTTCAGTGTTTGGTTGTGGAAATAGGATTGATTTAACTTGAGAATCCAATGCGATCAGTCATAGCGAGGGAACTTAGAATTAAGGTTTTCAGTTTCTGCAATTTGCTAAGTAGATGGTAAACTCATCTGGGGTTGACTGTTCAGGATGATTACTGATAGGAATAAGAACAGTGTGTAGTGTGTATTATTTATTGGAATAAGAACAGTGTGTGGTCTTCTGATATCATTGATTAACAAACTTATAATTGGCTGTCAGTTAAATATGATTGAATTTTGGCTTTTGATTCATTAGTTATTATTGATTAATAGCAATACTGTGATGCATTACATTGAATTGCTCTCAAAATAAGATTCTATTGCTGACAATTGTAATGGGGTTGAATTGTTAGGAATGAACTGGAATTTGGACCTATAATCTATGCTTGGTTTGTGTTACTAGCTGCTGAGCATGTTCCCTTATGGCTTGGCATTTCCATTGAACAACTTTATTTTTGGTGTGATCAAATTTTTTATTATTTCGTTTCGCTTTTCTGTTATTTCAGTGAAACACTTTTGAGTATCATTTGCCCTTTTGTATTGCTTAAACACTTATTTATGTGATCTTATTGTGTTTTGATTTATTTATTTGTGCTTCTTGAATTCATTCATTTGTAAACACTGGAAATTACATATTAAACTAAAGCTTTTATAAGGTCAATGAATTTAAAGATGTTGGTTGGAAATTTTGAAATAGGTTCTTATAGTTTCATATATTATGTCTTGCGAATATAAATTTCATTCATGTACATGGTGCAGTCCATGAAGCATGTTTAATAATTACAAAAAAAGTGCACAACTTTGATTTACCCCTTTTTTGTCCTGAATTTGCCTAAATACCAATTGTTGTCATTGTGTGGCTTTCGTATGATTTTTTTGCTTTATTTTGTTCTATTGCTGTTTGCTTTCCATGCCTTATATAGAAATCTTGCCGTAGAAATGTGATATGCTAGAATATGAGGTAAAAAATAATGTATGATTTCATTACCATAGCAATTATACGAGCATGTGACATGCCTATACTTTTAACTCATTTTCATTTACCTCTAATTGCTGTTAGCAGTCAACTTTTTGTCACTCACATTTGCCACTTTAATTGTAATTTTATATTCTATTCTATTTTCTTTCACGGATGTTGGTTTGGTTCACCGGGAGTTTATTGCACTTGATTATGAGGAAAAAGTAATTGATGGTACCACATGAGGATGTGATGGGCCTGTAGTTTTGTCTCATTTTCATTTACATCTAAATGCTGGCATACTCAAATTTTCATCACTCACGCGTGACTCGTTTGTGTGAACGTTACCTTCTATTCTTCTATTTACCTTGACACATGTTGGATTGGTTCACCAGGAATATAATGTGCTTGATTATGACGAAAAAGTTGTTGATGGTTTTTATGACTTGTTCTCCACAAGTCCAGTAGTCCAAGGAAAAATGCCATCTCTTGCGGATCTAGAAACAAGCCCTGGTAGTTCTGGTTTTGAAGCAGTAATAGTCAAACGGTCAATTGATTCTGCATTAGAAGAGCTGTTGCAAGTTGCACATTGTATTTCTCTGGATTGCCCTACTACAGATGTAGGGGTTTTGGTACAACGGTTGGCTGAACTTGTTACAGGACATATGGGTGGGCCTGTGAAGGATGCTAATATAATGTTGGCAAGATGGATGGAAAGCAGTAGTGAGTTGAGGACATCCCTTCACACAAGCGTGTTGCCTATTGGGTCCATAAATATTGGTTTGTCCCGACATCGAGCTTTACTTTTTAAGGTCAGCATTATGTTCATCATCTTTCTAAAAATGAATAATTTCTTTGTTAGCTACATGGGAACACTGTATTCATCATTGCTCTTAACTTTAATGTAGGTATTGGCAGACAATATAAGCTTACCTTGTCGATTAGTGAAGGGTAGTCATTACACTGGCATTGATGATGATGCTATAAACATCATAAAGTTGGAGGATGAAAGGTTATGCCTTGAAGGTTTTTATTTACGTTTTTTCCTTCTTTATCATTTGAGTTTTTCCCATAAGGATGTTAGCCTCATTTATGATTCACCCCTTTCCTGTTATTTAAGCACTAAACTGCAGTAATATATCTTGCAACATAGTTGTGTAAAAGCGGGCATTAAATGCAGGTTCCTTGAGGTCATGACATCATGATGCTTTTAGGATGCAGTTATTGAAAAGAAAATAAAGTAGTGGAAGTCAGTGCACTTTCTCTTATTATTTTACTAGGAAAAATGCAAGATGTTGATAGTTTGATTAGTTTATAGTGTCAAGCAACTTGCTGTCCAAGCCAAGACACCACTTCTTACTACCAGATATTTTATGGCCATATGATTGAGTCTCTCATAACGAAGTACATTTGTTTGTCTGTCTGTTTGTTCATGTGTGTTAATTGATTAATATATGAGGCTATTCCCAGTTGTATTTTCTTCTGACATGAATTTGTTCCTTCAGGGAATTTTTGGTTGATCTCATGGCGGATCCTGGAACACTCATACCTGCTGATGTTCTTAGTGCGAAGGATACTACCTTTAAATCATATAATCCAAATATTAGTAAACTCCCTGGTCTGCATTCTGCTCATGACTCTGGAGTTGTTTATGCTAGATCAAAGCCATTATCTGGTGAAGGCAGCAGTCAGAACTCCTCCATGGATGGTAGTTTACCTGTAAATAAAAGATCGAATACTGAAGGTTTGGAGTTCCCGGCATCATTCTCTGGTGCTAGTAGTGATGCTGGAGTTGGTTCTTCTGGGGTAATTAATAGAGCTACCCCTCCTAATCAACATGGTAATAATCCTTCCTTGGCTATTGGGACTTCTTCTTTGTACAAGGGGAGTCATGGAGCCCATGCAGTTGATTCCGTGCGGATGAATGTTAATGTTGTTCCATATGGTCAAAATAGCTCAGAGGATTCAAAGAACCTATTCTCAGATCTTAACCCCTTCCAGATCAAAGGAACTGGTAAAAGCTTCATGTACAACAAACCTGTTGAGAACAAAATCGAAGATATTCAAGGGCAGAAGAATAATGCCCCACCTGGTCGCCCTCCTGTGCCATTGGTGTGGAAGAACCAACATGCATACAATGAGGTCCCTAGAAAAAGAGAATACGATTATAAGGAAGCGCTTCTTCCAAGAATCAATCGTGAACCAAATAATTATAATCAACAGTCCCTTGCTTCATCCAGCTCTACTATGTCTGAGAAGGTTTATTCTCAGGGCATCAAATCACAGAGTAATATGAACCCATCCAGTAGAAATGGCAATGCAAGTAATGCATCAAGTGGTACCTCTTCTGCTTTGGAATCTAGTGTGAACCAAAGGTACAAATCACCTATAGTTGACGAAGTAAACTCAAATTTTAAAGAAGAAAATCTTAGGAATGCACAGAATTTCCCAAGTGATGCAGAACTCAAGCTTAATGATTATGAAAACATTCAAGTTCAAAGAAAGTGCACGCATGACAGGTTTATGGGGACTAATCTGAAACAGAAGGAACGGGAGAGTACTAGCTCATCAATTGAGTCTAGTAGGACAAGGGTTGATCAAATTTTTGATGATGTTGATGTAGGTGAATGTGAAATTCCTTGGGAAGATCTGGTTCTTGGAGAGAGGATTGGACTAGGTAATTCATTTTTCTCTTGACTAGACATTTATGCAGTGGTAACTGATAACTAATCATGGCTTGATAAAGGCAAATGCTATTCTACTCAGAATTTATGCTTATACGCTTTTATTCCCTTCAAGTTTGAACAAATGTAAGTAAAAAAAATATACATGAATTTTGCGTAGTACAGAAAGTCATCCCTTAACATGATCAGCAGCAGAAGTATCTCCAGTTTGCCTTAGCATGTTTTGGTTCTCAAGTGCTCCTCCCTAATAGTTGTCTGCCTCATTGTTTCTTGTGAGCAGGTTCATATGGAGAGGTCTACAATGCTGATTGGAATGGCACGGTGAGCTTGAATTTTCCTGCAAACTTTTTTGTTGTTATTGAGAGATATATTTTTGATACAAATAAGTTAATGAGACCAAAGGTTGTTCGAATCAAATTGTTTCCCATTGGATTCTGGCCATGTTGTGGTCTTTTCTTTCTGCTCTGATTTATTGTTTGCTCTTTTCATGTTCTCCTTCTTCTTTTAACTGGTGGATTTTGCAGCTAAAAGGTTAATTTGATTTTGGGAAACCCCATTGGTTTGAACTGAAACATTTTTGAGGTTAATTTGGACTAGTGCCGCGCAAAAGATTGCTTTGTTGTCATTTTTCTGTTATGCATTCTTTTGTCTGGACTAGGTAGTCTTTTATTGAATTCTTAGGCAGATGCTTCACTGTGCAGTTGTACTGCACATTTTGTTGATCTCTCTCTCTATCTCGGGATGAACTAATTTTTCAGGTTCTGACTTCTGGATGGTCAATTGTTGTTGAACATGCAGGAGGTTGCTGTGAAGAAATTCCTAGATCAGGATTTCTCTGGGGCTGCTTTAGCTGAATTCAAACGAGAAGTAAGCAATACATAATCCTTCAAATGTGCATACTAATTCTCTTTTCAGCTCATTGTAATAGATACCAATTTTAGATGGTTATATTTCTTTAAACTACTGCAAATCCAACAAGGTTATGCAATGGGAAGTGACAATATGAATAGCTTGTCTATATCTCATATCTTAGAGGGCAAGAAGCTCAAATCTCTTTGCTCTTTGACTTTGGCCTTCCTGTGATTTATAGATTAAAATAATATGTTGAGGATATAAGTTTTGGCAGTTGCATTGTTTAGATTCACTAGACATATTATATTTTATACCTAAGGTTGTCAGCAGCAACAGTGGCCCAGAAATTTTGCTTAATATCCAGTTTCTGCTAATGAGAATGCTGCATATCACATGACACTCCATGCTTGGTTTGCACTCTGTTGGGAGAAGGTATTGTACAAAATGTTAAAGGATATTAAGGTTAGGCAAGAATGAATGGAGGACAAGGAATGTTGATGGTAGTTCTTCATAGTTTCAAACTACTGTGAAAAGTACCAAAATCCTTACCAAATATCTGGGTAATTGACCTATGTATATTTGGCTCATTGAGATGTTTTTGGTGTTTTATCAATTATGTGATCTTTTAGTAATATCTAAGAATTAGTTTTACCTAATAGCACGTTCATTTCTCATACTTTCTTTTCTTGAATCTAATGGAAAACAAATGTTTACCTAAGTCTTCATTTACTGCATGCTACTCTTGGATAAGTGCACTAGAACATAGTTTCATTTGACACTCTTATGCTTGTCACATCAAAGTCCTGAATTTCCTATCTCTTCATAGTTTGTAAAAACTGTTATATGTGCGTATATCTTGGCGATAATGGTTCATTATTTTTTCTTATCTCGAAATTACTGACCCTGGGAGTTTGATGTTTACTGTTTGGTGTTAGGTGCGAATAATGCGGAGATTGCGTCATCCAAATGTTGTGCTCTTCATGGGTGCTGTTACACGCCCTCCAAACCTCTCTATCATTACAGAGTTTCTCACACGGTATAATTTTGTACTGCTGTGGCTGAGTCTTTCTAGTCAGTTATTTCTTATTCTGCTGCTGATCACTTTCAGATGATTTTTGGCTTGCTAGAGGGAGTTTATTCCGGATTCTTCATCGCCCTCATTGTCAAGTTGATGAGAAGCGTAGAATAAAGATGGCTCTTGATGTGGTAAGAGATTTTCAGACTCTTTTCTTGTCCTGCCTGCATTCAATACCTTTGAGTTGGATATAGATCTTTTTCCACGTTGCAGGCAAGGGGTATGAACTGTTTACACACCAGTGAACCAACAATTGTTCATCGGGATTTGAAGTCGCCTAATCTTTTGGTTGATAAAAACTGGACTGTCAAGGTATATGTGCTTTTGATTTTTAAGTTCACTGGACTCTGTTAATTTTTTTTTTTTTTTAAAATAAAATCAGGCATGTGTTTGGGCTTCTTTTGACATACTGCAATATTTTACTTGGCAGGTTTGTGATTTTGGCTTGTCACGCTTGAAGCATAACACCTTTCTGTCATCCAAATCAACTGCTGGAACAGTAAGAATCCAATATTTTCATATCTTTCTTTTTTAGGGGTAGTTACTATTTGATCCCTATAACTTGGTGATATTTATGAGGTTGGACCTTAATTTTCAAAATTAAATGTCAGTTAAGATCTTGCAAGCTTTCCAACTAAACAAGACAGGCAAATGAAGTAATCTGTTGGTTTTTCTGAATTTCACTGAACTAGGAGGACTAAATAATGATTCGCTTTCTCATTTTCATTATAATGAGACTTCAGTGTTCATGTCTCAATGTAACCTTGACTCCTTCCTGATTGAATTGTCTTTTCTGTGTTAGCCTGAGTGGATGGCACCAGAAGTTTTACGTAATGAACCTTCTAATGAGAAGTGAGTTGCGGAAGTTTCGTTTTTTATTATTTTGCTTGTGTTCTCACACTTACACAAGCTTCTTCATTTGCACTCTTTAAGCATATAATTTCTTTTTCGTGAAATGAACAGGTGTGATGTATATAGTTTTGGAGTCATTCTCTGGGAACTTGCGACTCTGCGATTGCCATGGAGTGGAATGAACCCAATGCAAGTAGTTGGAGCAGTTGGTTTCCAAAACCGACGCCTTGAAATCCCAAAGGAAGTTGATCCCTTGGTTGCTAGGATAATTTGGGAATGTTGGCAGACGTAAGTTTGAAAAAATGCAAGGAGTAAGGTTCAGAATATTCCCTAAACTCATGCATGATTTTCGTTTACCCATTTTTTTAAATTTTGCCTATTCAATAAAATTTTTCAATTGTATCCCATTCTCTCCGAACTCATTAACTGAATTTTTTTTAATCACAAATTGACAAAAATTCCAAAAAAATGGGTAAATCGATAATTACGGTGGGCATTTTGAGCCTTATGCAAATTTGTAAACCTGCTTACAATATCTTTCTGTTTACTGAATATACATGCAACATGTCAACTAACATAACATATTGTTTACTGGGATGTGATTCTTCAGTGATCCAAACTTGCGGCCTTCCTTTGCACAGCTCACAGTAGCTCTCAAACCCTTGCAGCGACTAGCAATCCCATCACATATGGATCAACCAAACTCACCTCTGCAGCCAGAGATCTCGGTAAATTCTACGCCTTGAAAATGTCTCCATGACAACTGTGAATAAAGAGACATTCTTGCTTCTTTAGCATATTGGGAAGGTTAGCGTATGAAATTTTGAAAAGCAAAGAAAGCGGAACAGCTTGTAGGCACAGGTTTGCCCCCCTTTTTTCTCCTCTTGGCTGTATAGCTGGGTGTCAAGTGAGCAAGCAAGCGAGGGATTGGTAACGAGGAATGGAAACTGTAATATATGTATTGTATATGCAGAATATTTTGCTGAAGGGGAAAAAATTGTCTTCTAAAATAGGCACAGAATTGAAATTGCTGGTTTATTTTTTTGTTACAATGTATATGCATTTTATTAATGTGTGTATATATAAGGAGGAAAATTTATACTACAGATGCAACTAAACTTGTTTTATTTTCTCCAAATGAAACGTGTTACTCTCATGCATTGTGGGATATAAGAAAGGGGATATTGCATTAAAACAAAAAAAAGGTATCTTTTTAAGGAGCAGTTTTTCCAATTTTATCAGTTTTTTTTTACCAGTTAAAAATTGAATGGTTTAAATGATTTTATACATAAAATAAAATAATGAATAATTATAAAATTATCTTTGAAGTTTGTTAAAATACATTGTTTTGTTTCTCTAATTTTGAAAATATACTGTTATCGCTATATTTTAATTTTATTAAACATCGACAAAGTCTAGCATCTTTAATGCAACATATTCTATTGGTTTATGTAATAAAATGAAAGGTGTTAAAGGGAGATTTGAATGAAAGTCTATATGTTGACACTTAATTTAAAATTTGTCTTCAATGTAATATTTTCTATTTTGTTTTTTCTTTTTCTGTGTTGTAATTATGATTTAATATTTAGTCAATCATAATGCACTATTAAATATAAACATTGTCCAGAAAACCCTTTAAAAATAGAAAGTGAGCTAGATAATAATAAATCTACATAAACTTCACATCCAAAATCAACTTTTTAAACTGCTTTTTCTTACCTGTAATGTGGATTAGCGCAATCCATATTAGCAGGGAAGATGCTCTTATCAAACCTACCTATTAGGTGGATTTGCATTTTTTTTTTATTTTTGTAAATTACAAATTTTAACGGCCTGCAATTGTGAATGTTTAATTTAAATTAATGGTTGGATTGACGAGTGAAAACATTTAAGAGAGGAATTCGGGATTATAGCTAAAAATCCCCAATTTAAAGAGTGAAGAGTGAAAGTTGGCCTCCATTTTTGGAATTCAAAGAAATGTTTGAGAGAGAGTTTTGTAGAAGAAGGTCGAATCAAAATCGAATATAGATGACAATTGAATTCACAATTTTTACTTACTGCAATTGGATTTGCGATTTTCAATTCAAAAAAAAAAAAAAAAATTGTTGCTATTTGATGGAGCAATTTCTTTTCCTCAGTGGAATAAGAGTCTTGATGTCCTATTGAAATCCGGTCAGCAGTGGAGTTGCTCTCCTTCTAGTCGACAATGAATGCCACTGGTCATATTTCGAAGGTCTTAACAAATAATGTAGAAGGAAAAGCTAAGAACATATAGAGAGGAGGAGCTAAAATAAATTTACGAGAAGGGTACAATAGTAATTCACTAAAATAAACTGCTATTTAATTAATTTATGAAATTTGCTATCATTTACTGAACCAAAACTTTAAAATCTGCACATTTATAACTTATCTTAGACTATAAATTAGTACCGAACTCGATAACATTATTATAGGTAATACATTTGAGTAATATCAGACTAGTCAACTAAATTACTCAACTACATAACCTCTCATTCTTGAAGCTTTAGGGGTACTTAAAGCCATTAAATTTGCTAAAAAGAGGGGTTGAAGGCAATGTGTTGTTGAAAATGATGCTAAAACAGTTGTGGATGTTGTTCTTGACAGGAAGGAGATACAACATCAACGAACAACATCCACTACTGGACATTATTATTTACGTACGGAAATTAATGCTCCATTAATCTTATTGCTCATCAACTTGCTAGATCGGCCTTAAACTTGTATTTTTGTTCTCAACAGATATGCCAGATTAATCTATTGCAAGATATATTGAATCATGTGAATATTTTTTAACAAACAAGAAATAAAATTATCTCGGTTAAAAAACAATTACTCAACTATATTTTGCCAAAAAAATTACTCAACAACATGCGATTTGTGTGTTGGTTTATAAAACATCGTTATAATTTTTTTTTTTGTAAGATTTATTATAAATCTTTGGATGAATGGCTATTGGTTGATACTGTGTGTGATTGCTGTAATGATTTTGAAGTTCTTTATAGTATATATATGTTTTATGCTAACTTTGGATTGAGTATTGATCAAATCCAAGGCAATTCTATTATAGATTGTTGAGGGAGTTTGGAGGAAATATATAAACAGAATGCCTTGGGGAGAGAATTGTTGCTTTTTATAATTTTTCTTTTATAGCATATATGAAAAACTCGTAACCACTACATTTTTGAAAATAAGAAATTGGAAGTGTATGAAATAGTAAATTTTGCTGTCAAATATTAGCAAAAATGTGATAATCTACAGAGTGAACGAAATATAGCTATGGTAGGGGAGAGGGAATTAAAAACCAAGGATCGAGGGGAAGTTCAACAATTTCAATTTTATGTGAATATTGATGCTGCTGTTGATGATAGGTTAAAAATGAGGGCAATTGCCTTAATAATGAAGGAGTATAATGAGGAAGTGATTTACTGGAGAGCTAAATAGGTTTGCTTTATAACTAATGCTTTGTTATTAGAGGCTTTAGTTATAAAACAAGCGTTACTTTTGATTAAAGAAAAAAGATGAGAGAATGTTATTATCCTTACAGACTGCAAAGTATTTGCTGATGCAATCAAGGAAATGAATAAATAAATTATTAATTAGAGGATTTGGTTGTTGAGTTAAGATCATCAATCATGTTGCATCCAGTAGTTTCATGTGTATATATTTTGAAAAAGTTCAATTGAATGACAAATGAGCTTGGAAGAAAATCTTTAAATTCAGATTTTATTAATAATATGTATTTTTAACTTTATTTTATTTATAACTTGAAGCAGAAACAACGGATACTATAATATTAATAAAAATGATATTTTTGAGGAAAAAAATATATAAATTTTCATCCAAAATATGTTTATATATTTTTTTTTCGCAACTTTAAAAAATATGTACTCGATTTTTTTTATACATTCGGGTCGGTGAGATGATTGAAAATTGTTATTAATGATGATAAATAATAATTTATAAATGTTATTATCACTAAAAAATTATATTTTTACAAAAAATACAAAAAATTTAGAGGGAAAAAAAAAAGAGCCAATTCGTTGACCAGGGTTCAGGTCTTCTAACTTCAATATCAACCAATTCATCTCTCTGGATCTTCTTCTCCTTTCCGATCGAATCAAAGGAACCATCACCACCACCAGTTTCAGTGTAGTTATGGAATTTTTGAGCTAAATTGAAAATTAAGAAAAGTCAGCTCAACCCATCTCTATCTTCTTCTTCTTGCCTAATCCTAAATCCTAAAACTCCATGAACAGATTAAAGATATCATGTGAAGGTAATGGAGAAACTAAACTAAAAGTGGGTAACAATCCTGAAGGACTAACCACAAAACTACTATTTCCATATGGATTGTTCATTACATCATTGAAAAAATTCGGATCTATTGTCGGAGAAAAATACCTAGATGGGGTCGGAGATAACATTGTCGGAGCCGGTGATAAAATTCCAGGCATCTGACTAATTTCTACTCCTTTACCATATCAAGTAGATCAATATTGTTGCTTTCATCTGTGTTAATCTTAGGGTTTCTTTCCCTTGGACTTGCTTTCTCCGTAGCAGCTAATCGTGCGGATGACTTTTGGAGAGAATGCGTAGATGATAACAGGTTGGTGTGGCAGAGGAATTGGTGGTTTTTTGATTTTGTGAGAGTCTTGGAAGACTTTGAGAGGTGTAGGGCGTGGACCTTGGATTTGGTTCTTCTTTTTGGGTGGTGGAGGTTGGAGCGGCTTTGACTGGGATGGTGGCTGTGGCGGTGGTGGTTGTAGCGGTGGCGGATCACCGCCGAAGTAGAAGTCAGAAAGATTCATTATTAGCTGATTAATAATTAATGTCCGGTGGTGTGAAAAATAAAAGAGATGGTGGCAAGAGGAAAGAAGTGAAAGCAATGAAAATAGAATTTTTTTATACGCGTATTTTTAAAAGCTACATATAAGTATTTAATAATATTTAATATTTTTTTAAAAATCATTTCTCTAATTAATATAAAATTAAATTTTACGTTCTGTAAATATTGATCTCGGTATTTAGAATAGACAATTTGAGTTGAAAAAAAATAAAAATAAAAATTAAAAATTAGCAATTTCTTGCATACGTAGAAATGCCTTTTATTTTTTAAACAAAACAGTAACAATAGGAATACTTAACTGGGTATTTTAATAATAGAATTAGTACATCTTTCTTTTGACCATGTTTTAATGCTTAATAAGCAGAGGAACCAAAACCCCAACCTGATTGGGGGGAAAAGGTGGAGATACGATCAACAATTGAAGAAAGATAGTGAAGGGATATACCCTATCAGCACGCACAGCGCACGCATAAGCAGCTTATACTCAATCAATTCAATATGCTCTCACTTGTCACTTCCATTATACATTACATCATTGCATTATCCCAAATTAAAATAAGAATATAGTTAGATTGATCCGTCGAGTACTTTAATTTTATGTATTCATTTACTTCAATCGGTGCCGAATCGAAAAATGAGATTTTTAGGTATGGTAAATTATACAATTAATGCTTGTATAAAAATTATAGTTAAAACTCTAAATAGTGCTCCGACAAATGCGGTGTTGATCAGGGCAAAAATATAAACGTAAGGTGTTAATTTGAGCAAATACAAACATTAGAGATCCATTCGAAAAAACACCCAAATGTTAGCTGTTAAATTGTATATTATACTTTTTTCCTATTCATGTTTTATTTATATTTTTTTTACCCATTGGAATTTTGTTTCCCATTGGAATTTTGTTTTGGTGCTTGGAAAATTATGGGTTGAGATTTACTATTCTTTCTTGTTGACTATAGAAGAAGTTTTTGAATTGTTGTGTGAGTGAAAAGGAGCCTGATTGGAAATAGTTTTTTTCGTTTGTTGTCAATCAACTTTCAAAACAAGTTTTTGAATTGTTGTGTGAGTGAGAAGGAGCCTGATTGGAAATAGTTTCTTTTTCATTTGTTGTCAATCAACTTTCAAAGCCATAATTTAAACCTTAAACCCATAAAATACCTATAATTGATGACCTGAATATTAATCTAAACCAATAAGATCCAGAAAGCTCATCGCAACCTAGATTTGAACCAATACCCCCTTTGGATCCTCAATGCCAAGCTTTACTAAACCTCCTGCGTAGACCTTCTTGTCCACAATAAATCAATGAAGAATCTCATCCATCACCTTATGGTGTCCGAACCAATCTTAATGTTTGATTTATTGGTCTTTGATTTATTCTATTGTTCCTTGATATAGTGGGTATTGAAATTCCAACAATCAAAAACCTTTTTTAAACCGCTGGACCGGACGCACAAAACTATTTAATAATAATTTTTTTTTTAAATAAGCTATTTATTTATTTATTATTTAAACATAAGCATTTTACTCATACACTTGATATGCGCATTCAAATGAGGAGTTATATTTTTATGAGACTTGAATATGAAAACGTGCCGCCACTTCTGCTTGTCACTTCCATTACACCGGAACCCCTTCCCAAATAGGCTATTTAATTATGTAATATTAACATATTTGTCATATTTATAATTAAATATTTAATAATATATTGCTATTTTTATTAATAATTCGTCTTTTGATTCTTTTTCTTCCTCCTCCGATTCATTTTTATTCAAGTTCCAATTTTGGCTCGAATTTGTTTAGATAACAAAATCAAAACCGCATTTCATATTTTTTTGACTCCGATTTCAATTCGATTCTTGAAATACCGGAGTTGGGGTTTTCAAAATCATTCACGTGGGTAATTAAAACAGACAGCTGTACCGGTGATAATAACTAAAAACATGCTTTCACCGTGAAGGAAAAAGGGACATGGAAAGTTTCGTGGAAAAGGAATATGTTTAAATAATGCTACCGACACCGACCCATCACAATTCATATTTTTCTCTTTAAACATGACTACACACATTTCAAATAAAAAAAAAATACAATTTGGTTCTTATATATTTTTTATCTAATTGATATTTTTTTTAACGAATTATCTAATTAATATTTAAATTCCTATATTTTATACTACTTCCGTGTTTTCAGGTTCTTTACGTTTCCATTTTTGGGTGTGTTTTTCATTTCTTTACGTTTCCATTTATGGTAAGTTTTGTAATTGTTTATTATTATTTTTTTTATTGATATTGGTGAAAAAGTAAGTTTTTAAGAAGGTT
>CATIWJ010254332.1:0-15082 GCA_949640765.1 Croton laevigatus | reverse complement strand
AAATAGCAAAACCCAAAGCCCTTTTTATCAACTGCCTCGTTCTCCACTTTAATAAAATAACCCCCCTTTTAATCCAACTTCCCCGTTTTACTTTAATAAAATAATAAAAATTACAACTTCTGCTATTATTTATTTAAAATTTATTTGTTTAATTATTACTATTATTAATATCGATTATTTATTTTTATTATTTATATTTTTTTATTCTATTTATTATTTATTTTTTTTATTCCTATTATTATTATTATTTCTTTTAACCTTTCATTTATTTTAAATTTCCATTCTGACAGCTAACTCTAATTTTTTTTCAATTACCTAAAAATTAAAGGTCTCACAGAACAGAATAGAGTGCCAGTCGGAAATAAAACTATATTCATTTTGTTAGGATTGAAAAACTCTTCTATTAATAATAAGAAATAGAATTACAGGAGGAGACAAACTCACTCAACCACAAAAAACCAATCCTCCCAAATTCTCATATTTTCTCTCTACAAAAACTCTCTTACTCCTCACCTCACTCTTTGATCACTTGTGTTTGTGTGATATAAGCATTGAAGAAGTGCCTCTATTTATAGGCAACAAAAGGAATGTGTGTAGGATATTTAATAGTTGATTAGTTGGTGGTATTAGTGGGTGAGTTGGGAGTAATTATGGATGAGTTGGAAGAAAATAGTGGATCATGATGGATTAAAGAAGAGGTGGGGTTGGAGAATATGCTTCCAACTATGATTCATGGTCCATCAAGAGCTGAAATTCTAACACATTTCAGGGAATATTTAAAATAAAAACACAAATACTTTTAAAATCCCTGCAAAAACCAAGAGAATATAGTTTAGCAATCCAAAAAAAAAATGTTACCTCAGCTGATAATGAACTTGGAAAAAAGGTGAACATCTGCAAATAGAAAAAGGAGAAAAATGATTAAAAAATTATAAAATAAGATCAGAAAATCTTTTAACAAAAAACAAAATAATAATTAAAAAAAAACTATTAAGAGTGAAGAAATGAGGTGTACTGGTAAGAGACTGCAAGCACTAGCTTCCCTATCTATACTACCTATAAATGAGTGAATAAAATAAAGGGACATTTAAAATAAAGGGACATTTCTACTTAAAATGTCCCCATTAAGATTTTTAATTTATTTTTGAAACTTTTTTCAAAAATAAATTTAATTGACTAGATTATCATTTTAATTTTGAATTTGATTAGTTACATTTTAAATTATAAATAACATTTTCGTAATTAAGAATTAATATTAATATTTATTATTTGTAATTAAATAATAAAAATTATATCATCATTAATATAATAATTATTTTGAATTATATATTATATTTGTAATTTTTAATAAAAACGATTATTTAAAATTAAATAATAAATTTTATATCATAATTGTTATAATTTTTTATTTTATAATAATTCTATGTAATCAGAAAAGTAATAATATTAGTAATAGAGTAATTAGACCGATTGAAAATTTTCATTCAAAAGAATTTAATAATAAAATACTTAGAAAAATAAAATTTTTTAACACGTTGTAATTTAATAACAATAATAATTTTGATTAATTTCATATAGTAAGGTTATGGATTTTTTTAAAATATGATTGAAGGTTGAAATTTATTTATTTTTAATAATTGTTATGAAATAGATATAAAAATATATCTAAGACTAATTTGAAAAAAAAAGTAAATTTTAATAACTTCTATTTTCAGTAAGTGAAATTTGTTCCCAAATTAAGTGAGAATATAAGATTTATCAATCTAAAAGCTGAAAGTACAAAAATAAAATATTCTCTTATTTACAAATAGTTGCAAGTATTTAATATGTTCCTTTTGAATTTGTCAAATATAGTTCAATGCTTTCACAATTTATTTTGATAAATGTAATAATTATGACAAATCTCATATTCATAGAACATAATATCAAACTTATAGGAAAAATTAAAAATATTATACTACCTCCGTTTTCAATTGTTTGAGACTTCACACTATTCATCATTCTTTTCCTATATAATTTTCTTCCGATTCTACCCTAACAACTCATATCCACTTAATTTTAAAAGTGGACCCTACATATTTTTCACCACTAACTCACATCAAATCAATATAAAAAGTGGACCCACATGCACTAAAATCCAAATCTCTCCCACTAAAAGACAAGACCCAAAATTATCCAAATACACCCATAAATACTAAAAATCTCAACATTTTGAAAACTATCATTCAGCTACAAGTTTCATACAATTGAAAACGAAGGTAATACATAAAATAAAAAATTCAAATAATATAAAAATCTATAAAAAAAATACATACATATATGAAACGAGAGTATTCAGATGCATCGTACATGATTGAAAAATTACTTTACACCTAAAGGACCTAAAAAATTAAAACAAAATATCAAGCTTGAAGAAACACCTAAAAAATATTAACAGTGAAGAAAGGAAGAATGGTGAGATGGTGAGAGACCCAAGAGTATGAAAAGGGGAGGAAAAATGGGATGAAAAGGGGAAGATGTATGAAGAGACTATTTATACAAATAAGGAATGGCAATAATGTCATTTTGATGGTTAGAAAACAGGGGCTAAACCCATGGTTTATGAAAACATCCATCAATTGATAGGGCATGGCTACACCTCTCGCTCAAAAGGTGCTAGAATATGAATTTTATTTTTCTTGATTCGTATAGAAGATTGTCTATATTGAGTCTCGAGATCCATTTCAGAGGGTAACAGTTCACATAAATCGGTTCTGTATTATAAATTTTATATGACTGCAAATTCAAAGGTCTCAATTATTTTATATTTAATTTACAATACATAATCAAATTCTGCGAACCACTGAAAGTGATCTCGAGACTGAATATACCCTTTGAGTCGGAAAAAAAAAGACTTCGAGAGCCTCAGCATTTCTTTTCCCCAGTTGATATGGGTAGTAGTTGATGCATAACACTATTTAATTGATCTATACAAAAATATTTCATAACATGAGCTATTTAGGATAATGGCAGAACTATACTATTAGGATTTAGGTGCTGTTAGTAATATTTATTAATATTTGAATTTACTTGTGACTTAATATTAGATTTTTTTTTATTTGCCATCACTAATAATTGCTTCTTCAGTGTAATCACAAATTAAAATTGTTTTTCTGGTTGAATATGTGTCTTGCTTTTGGTGTAATGTTTGTTTGTTTTTAAGTTCAAATAGATTTGATTGTTTTCTATTTTGGTGCCACTACTCTGTTTGGAATGGTTTGATTTTTGCTTAATGTTTGAACTATTGTTTTTTTTTCCTTTTTTATTACTACTGTGGTTTCTTAATATTGGATTTTTTGTTTGCTTGAATTTTAATAGCTTGATTTTTTATTTTTTTTTATTTTGAAGAGCTTTGATTATTTGGCTTATTACTACTACAAATCTGTTTGTATTTTGTAAAAATTCTGTACCTGATTTTCTGGACATTATTGAAGAACAACTAATTTAATAGGTGTAAATTATACTAACAGGATCTTTACAAGCACCTAAAGTAGCAGATACATAACAGGCTATGAAAGTAGAAAATGGCACCATTTGGATACGTGTAGGACTTAGTTTTAAAAAGCGCACGTAGGTGCAAGGCGAGATGAGGCGCACAGTATCACGCTTTTATGTAGCTGAGCGATGCGATTATGGAAAGCGCACGCCTTTGAACTTTTTTCCCAGACATGAGGCGTGCGCCTTAGGTGCGCTTTGGGTGTGAGGCGCAAAACAACAATTTGTTCAGTTTCAATGGAATTCATATAAGCTTCGTGGAACTTGAAAAGCAGCAAAATGGAAATTAAAAAAGAAGAAAAGACCTGAACACCCCAAGATCAGAGTAGGAGAGAGAGCCAAAGTCATTAGTATGAAAATCCTTAAGCATGAGAACAAGAACTGATATACACAAAGACATGGGTATAAGACGAAGAATAGTCTCCGCCGTGCGCATGGAGGAGCTGCTTGCCGCGGCTTCTTCATTCTCCACTACTACACCTTTGCTTGCCAATTTGTCCATTTGCGTTGCTTGCTTTAACAATATAGGGGATGACTTATTTATTTGTATTTTACAAGAAGATAAAGTTGTAATTAATGGAGTTTAGGTGGGGTGGATGAAATATAGGGCCGTCTCACAAATTTGAGAGTTCATGTGTAAAGTATTAAAATTAGACGTTAGATCTTATGTAGATTAGTATATGTATTATTATAATGAGTAAAAAAATTTGTATTTCAAAAGTGGCTTAGTAAAAGAAACTTGTAAAAATAAATTATGTGTCCTAGGTTTAATTATAAGAGTATACATTTTAATGCTATTTTTTTTCTAAATGTAATGAGCTTTAAAATTTGAAAGCCCTAAAAAAATGGGGCTCTGTATAATAAATCACCTTGTACATGCTAAAAGATGGGTCTAACGAAATGCATTCAATTTCTGTCATAATTCATTAAGGCTTGTCACACATATCTATGTTCATGCTACCTCCAATGTTTTTTAATTTTCTTTGAGCCAATGCGGATTTTTTTTTTCCTTTTTAATTCTTTTAATTTTTTTTTAAAAATAAAATTATAGATTATTTGTATTTAGTTTCAAGATTAATTTTAGAATGTCAAATTTTACAGATTTGACTATTCGTATTCTTCACTTTTACTATGCCATCAAACAAGCTTCTTATGTTTGCTTTTCTTTTTCTCTTTTATTTTCAGTGTGTTTTAGAGATAGTGTAGTATGAACTATGCCTCCTTATCATTTATGCATTAATAATATTATTATTCTATTAGTTTGAGTATAATATATGCTCTATATTTGATTTGTAGAGGTTTTGACAAAAAAGATACACCTCGCCTACAAAAGGTGTGGGCTTTCACTTTGCACCTTGACTCCAAGGACCCTTTGCATCTCAGTGTGCCTCGTGCCTTTTAAAACTAAGGAACTGGAAGAGAGTAGGGAATAAACGGAGGAGGTGAAATGAAGGTGGAAATGTGCGGGCCCTTGCCGACCATAAACGGATTAGAGGTAGACAGGGAAAATGCGTACGTGGCAGGTGGATGGCCTTAGTGGCTTACAATAAAAGCCTAATGTTAAGCGGCGTCGTATGCGTCGCACGGGGAAGAGGGAAAGGCTCCTTGTCCAAAATGCGTGGGCCCACAGATGAATAAGCGTTCGCTTGAACAGTGCCAATTTTTTCCAACTTTGTAGAGTAAAATCTTTAAAAATTAATATTGTTAGAATTATAATATTTTATTATTTTATAAAAATATTAATTAATTTATAAATTAATATTTATTAATTTATAAATTTTTTAATTGATTGAAGTTAAATTTTAATTATATTAAAAAGTATTGTATTTTAGAAAAATTGATAAACTATATTATATTAATTGAATGAATCTAAAATATTGATTTATAGTACATAAACTAATAAATAATGTTAATTATTTCTTAATAATATTTTGAAAATGACGTTCATGAACTTTAGCTCATGATTAATTATCTCAGCTATCGTAATAAAATAGATATCAATAACTTATTAAATTACCCGGGTGAAAATGATACATGTTCAGAGGTCCAAAGCTTAAAAGAAATTGTGGTTACTATCCTTGAAAATAATGTTAATGATGAAGTTGAACACAATACAGCACCTTTGGATCGCGTAAGAAAGCACTTATAGTGTCTAAAACTCTTCACAATTTTTTAGTGCAGTTTGAGAATACAACACTAAAAATTTTAGGTGCAATAAGAAAAAATTATAGATAATCTCCAACTAGACTTAAATTTTGAGAAAAAACAAACAATAGTAAAGTCATATTTCACTAAATTTTCTTAGTTCTGTTTGTGTAAGTTTATATAATTATTAATTTATAATATTAATGGTATTCTATATTTACATGGATGTATTTGGAAAATATATTATCTTATTATTTTAGAGAAATTTATTAAATTTTCAACTGACCCAAGTCGGCACCAGAGAAAAATATTATCTTAAATAGTTTATTAATTTACCAAGTATCAATTTAAAAAGGTTCTACCGTATTACTATATAGTATAGATGACTGTCTAGAATGTACGTTCATGGCCGCCGAAAAAAACATTATCCAAAAATATAACACTTCCTCCGTTTTTAAATAATTGATCCATTCTTCAGTTTTCCCTATAATTTTCTTACCATTTTACTTTAAAAAGTAACAACTCATATTTACCTCAATAAAAAAGTGGACTCCACATACACTATAAAGACAAATTTTAAAAAGACATAATTATCCTAATTAAAAAAAAAAAGCCAAAAATCTTAATTATTTAGAAACATCCAAATGCAAAAAAGTCTCAGAGTGGTATAAAAGTTTTGAAAAGTCGAACTAACAGCATAAAAATTAATAAAAAGGTAGGTAGTTTTGTATATTTACAAATTTTCTTCCACTAAAAAGGACCACACTCGAGCTTAGTCAAGCTTTCTGTATTGTATAATCAATTTCATGAAAATGCAATGTTGTCTGTTTGCTTCACTACGCAGAGTAATGACTTGACTTCACAGTTTATATTACATAAGATTCCTTAATTTGCTCCTGTAATCATGCATGAAGGTTTCTATTTATAGATTATGCATTTTAATTTACGCTTCGAATCTGTTCTCCATTGCCAGCTTGTAGGGAAAATGAAGAGCATGTGCACCTGGAAATGTCTTTTAGTCATCTTGCAAGCGATCAAGATTTATGCTTTATTTGCTTTTAAGCACTTACCTTCAATTCTCGAATCAGTTTCCCGTAATGCTGTTACCTAGATTTTGGAGTAGGACAAAAGATCATGGTTTTAGTGGGATGATTTTAATTTATTGGACAGCATTATTGCGTCATTGCCTTCCGTTACTTTCAAATTAGTAGGAACAAAAAATCATTTGCTTGATTTTTTGCAAAAAAAATGGGTTGCTACTCAAGAAAGTTTCTTAGTCTGATTATAAACGCTTATCTCAAGAGTTCTCCTCATTATTTAGAGCTTGTATATCTCAAGAGTTCTCCTCATATATGTTCTCCTCTCTAAGAACATGTATGAATTCCAAATCAAAATTACAAGCTGCTAAAACATTTTGTGAAATTGTTCCATGACGATTCGAAAGCTACTAGTATCACGTCCTTTTACTATTGCGGGAATATGGGTACCATTTATAGCTCCAATACAATCCTAAAATGATTTAATTGCATAAATAATAATTAAAATCAAGTGAATAATAAGTTAAAAAGATAGTTAATAATAGTAGTTAAAAATTAAAATTGCAAATACATACAATTTAAATCAATAATAAAATTAATAATAATATATTGCTAAAAATAAAAATAGCACATACTTATAATTTAAATCAATAATAAAATTAATATTAATATGTTGCTAAAAATAAAAATAGCACATACTTACTTTAGAATACAGATAAAATCTTTTACTTTCTCTGATTTTTTCTGGCACTGAAGAACTTGGTTTAGCCATCATATCTACAGTAATTCTATTTACTGCCCCCCAAAATCTAGAATTTTGGCCAACAACAAGTAAAAAGGATGCAACCATTTCTTCAATGCAAATAAATCGTATATCCTGTATGGGTGTTTTTTCTCTAATTATATTAGATAACTTGAGAAATATATCAGGATACATTCTATATAATTGTCGAAAATATATTGGATCTCCCTGTAAAATTTTATTTATATAATCGTATCCTTTTAAAGTTATAGATTGCCTAGTTAGAGAGCATTGGATTTGTTTATGTGACATGCTACTTATAAGCTCATTCAATACACATAAAATGGCTTGAATTGTGGTCAATAAATACTTCATAGTTTGATACCATTTTTCTTCCATTTCTTCTTGTTCCATCTCTTCTTCATTTATTATCTCTTGATTCTCTATTTCGTCAATATCCATTAATAAAAACTAGTATGAAAAAATAAATATAATTAATGAACATTGTCAAATAATTATATAATTTATTAAAAATTACTTAAAACAAAAACATAATGTAGCAAAAATATAAAAATTCAAAACAAAACAAAACCAAAAATCCTTCCAATCAATAATAAAAGATTATAAAAATATATGTTCACAATTTATTGCTCCAATTTAAAAGTTATCTATTCAAAAAATTCTTTAGGAGTTATTTTCACGAATTCAATCTTCTTTACTCTAGTATTAAGCAACCTAAGCGCTTTATAGTGTGTAAGCTTATCCCAATTTAGTATGTCCTTAATAAGATCCCAACAACTGTATTCACTATTATCAAATGAACTAATAACTTCAGCCAACTTATCAACAGAATTAGTGAGTTTGTGTATGATATTTGATCGAATATTATTAGGCTCAAAAGAGGTCAAATTCACTTCTGTTATGTTTTTTAGTTGCTGGAGGAATATTTCTGAAGATAGAGGTGAAGAGGTATGTTCAAAAGATGAAGACTGATGGAAGAAATTTGGTACATCATTTTGTACAAATGTTGCAGTATTAGGATTATAACGCAAGTCATCTAATCCAATCTCTACTTACTTCTTCTTCATATGTTCTTGCATCTGTGTTATCGCTTAATCCAATAGCATGTCTCGCAATAGCAATTCCGTTTCCAAATACAATTCTCAAATCTTTATAGTCTATAAAAGCATTCATACGATAACTTTTATTATTAGAATGAGAAGTTAATAAAAATTAGTATGTGTGTGTGTGTGTCTATATATATATATATATATATATATATATATATATATATATATATATATATATATATATATATAATTGCTTAAACAATTTCAAACGGCTTAAATATTGAGAATAATTCCTTTGACATCCAAGTTTTGCATTAAGAATAAGGAGAATTTTTTTTTAACTGTTATTTCACTTAATAATCAATTGCTATCACACCAACCTTTATTTGCAGCATCAACCATGAACTGTAATAACTCATTGGTTTATTCAGCTGTTCATGTTTTATATTTTTCCCCAACTCTTTTTTTATTCTTTTCATTTTCTTGGTTTGTGTCTCCCATTATAATATTACTCTATTGTAATTGCAAAAATAAGTCAAATAAGTTCAAATCATAAAACTATATGATATCAAGTTCAAATTATAAAAACTAAATAATCTCACTTTAATTATCAACATATTTTTTTCCAAAAAAAAAAACTTATCAACGTATTGATTATCAACTAAAAACTATCCAATTTCTATATATTAATATTCATATTATATATAAATATGACATTCTATATATAAAGCGTTGGATTAGCTAGGATTAATCAATTATATTTGAGATTTGAAAATACGATAACTGCTTGTTTGGCTAACTCTGGCTTTTGGAATTTTTACTACCTAGCATAGATAATCCTAACACAAATTGGGAATTGACTCAGAGAACAAATTTATAGGATTTGATTCTCAAAATTGTGTAACATCTAATAATCCCCAAAAATCCATAAAAAGGAATAAAAAAATCCCTAGACAATAATTATAAAATTTTTCAAAACACAAATTATGACCACATAAGATAACAATCTTCAAATAAAAATACGAATGAAAGGGCAAAATTTAAAAAAAAAAAAAAAACCTGATATATGCAATCTTGATCAAAGAGATTGAAGAGAATGGTAGAGCAAAAATACAATCTTTCTTTTTTAAAATTGACGGGTCTCCAAAAAAATCTATTAAAATATTGTGCAAAAGTAAGATAATTGTTCTTGCATACAACTCCGGAAAGATGCCAAAAATATTTTAAAAGTTTAAAAAGAAAAATATTAAACAAATTCTAAAATAAACTAAATGAATAATGTAAAAAAAACAAAGCTTCTGAAATCATCCAATTTGAAGACCTACAAAAAAGAAAAAAAAAAGAACAGTAATCTCCAATAATACTTGTCACAGTCATAAATACAATTAACAAATAAACAAACGCTCAGAAATCTTAACATCCATTGTTTATATATATATATATATATATATATATATATATATATATATATATATAAGATCCAACAAAAAATCAAATTGAAGACCTAATATGAATTACCCAAGAAGAAAATTGTATTAAAGACAAGAATTGAAAAAAAAAAAATTCATAACTAGAAGTGGGTCTTACGGGAGTTGAAGATGAATCTTGAATCCTTGTTATTCGGCAGTTGGAAATTCACGGAGTCCGATTAGAGGATCCGGCGGAAGAGTGTGATATGTTTGTAGAAGAGATGGGAAAAGATAGTATTCGAGCGGAAGAGTGTGATTCATGCGATCTTATCAAATACATTGAAGAGAATGACAGCTTCCAAAAAAAAAAGTCTGTCAAAATATTGTGCAAAAGTGAGAGATAATTTATTCACTATTTTATTTATATTTTACTAGTATTAGCTAAAAAGTCATGTAAAGTAATTGAAAGTCTATTGTCTGTAAAAGTCTATTGTCTGTAAAAGTCAATGACTTTTTGAATACCTAAAGACTTTGAATGATTTTATAAAAATCCTAATTGAATACCGGATGACTTTTATAGACTTTTTGAAAGTCATAATTCAATATAGGAAGACTTTTATAAAGTTTGTAAAAGTCATAATCTAATACTACACCTTACTTTAAAAATCATTAATTGTCATGATTGAATACACTTAAAATATAAATATAAATAATTATTTCAGGCTCCGATTATATCTTTTGTTTTAAAAATAAATAAATAAACATCTAGGAGAAAAAAAATGGTGCAGGTTTAGGAAAAATCCATGAACGACGATAAGAGCATCTCCAATGCAATATTTTCTATTGGCTTATGTGTCTAACAAAACAGAAAGTGTCAAGGGAGATGTAGATGGAAGTCAATATTTTGACACCTAATTTAAAACTTTGTCTCCAATGTAACACTTTCTATTTTGTATTTTTGTTCTTTGTTAGAATTATAATTTAAAATTTAGTCAATCACAACACATCATTAAATGTAGACATTGTCTAGAAGACTTTCTAGAAATAAAAGGTGAATTTGACAATATCAAGTCCATATAAGCTTCACATCCAAAATTGACATTAGCATTAGAGAGCATTTTTAAAAAAAAAAAATCTTTTGTTTTGCTTATGTTTCATGTGAACAAGAGCAATTTCATGTTACATTGGAGATGCTCTAAGGAAGCAATAATGAATTGGGGGAAAAAAAAAAGGCAAGTAAAGCAAGGACTGATAAAATGAAAAAAAAAAAAGGGGGGGGGGGGGGGAAGGCAAGTAAAATTTCTAAGTAATAAAAAAAAAAACCAAAAGCAACAAAGGAAACGACTGGTTAAATAAAACGAACGACAAAACAACTGAAGGAAAGGGGAAAAATTAAAACACCGGTTAGCAATTGTTCATCATATATATTTTTTTAATTTAGCATTGTAAGCCCTCCTCTATGGTTGGGACCCATAAGAGTAAAGTCGCATTTACTCAGTTCAGGGGAGCGGTCCTTATTGTCTGCACTAGGAGAGAAGTCATCTAACCGATCTCTACCTTGCCATCTTACTAAGCTGTTGGACCCTCAGAATCTAGGGGACTCTTGAGCTTCGAAATTCAAGGGCCCATTTAATCCTATTAGATACGAGATTTCAAGATTTCACCACCTTAGACTCGTTTAGCATCAATCAGACCTAATCATTCTTTCAGACTTTCAAGCAATATTATCAAAAATAGATTATTGTGACATGCATATCATTAGTATTTAAATTATGGTAAAAAATTTCTGATATGCAAGATAATTTGTAATTAAAGTGGAAGGAACAAATTTAAATTACTTCTCAGAAGCAGATCAAGAAACAGAGTGAAAGAAGTAGGAACCTAGGGGAAAAAAAAAATGGCAATATGTTAGTGTTAAGTTATAGGAAGTATAATATATACTCAAAATATATGTTTTAAAAGAAACTCAATAGTAGGTGTCACCGTACCGAACAACAAAAGCAGTGGAGAAAAGAAGCAACACTAAACTCTGCTATAGAAAAATATAAATGAAAGTAGGACAGTAAATTGGAAATTTTAGATGCCCTGGAAGAGAAATTCAAAGAAAGAAGCAGTGAAGTTAGCTGGCAATTCTACATGTTTTTATAGACAAATATAGGGCTTCCAATAAATAAAAAGACAGTCATCAATTAAGCAAACCTGTATTTAATTTTTAGTTGTAGTCAGATACCCATAAAAAACAAAATAAGGTATTTGTGTTTCTGCAACTTTTGAAAGGGCTAAATAAAAGAAAATTGGATTTGGTAGTATAGAATACATAGAGTAACGAATGAAAAACAGATTACCTGTAAAACTATTTATGTATACGTAATTTGACTATATATATGCTTCAATTAAGCAAACTTTTTATTTAGTCTAGAAATGAGCAAAAGGTAAATAGTTTGCGCAGATGTGTAAATATTCTGCCTTCTCATATTTTTTAACTTTGCATTGTTTAAATTGACAAATGTGACTTAATATGCTGCAAAAATCTTTTGGATAGAAGAAGATTTAGAAGAGATTTAGTTACTGTTAACGCCCGATTTTTGCCTTCAAAATTCCCAATGATGATTATGAAATCTGATTTTTTTTTTTAGTTACTGTTAACGCTCGATTTTTGCCTTCAAAATGTAGAAAAAATAGGAGGACTTAGATGAACAAATAAAACTTTTATTAATTATTTAGAACATAAGGACTAAACTCAAAATTTCACAATTTTCACTTATATGCTCACGTCACTCACACTCACTCTTTTCACTTGCACTTTTCCACACACTATCACTTCTCACTTTATCTTTAATTTCTTCTTTTTGTCTCACACTACACACGACACTTACTCAATTATTTATTCTCTCTCACTTTTCTCTCTTTTTCTCACTTATTCACAAGCAAATGGGCAAAGCCCATATTTATAGTAGGGAAATGTCGGTTAACAAGCCGACTTTGTTCTACCTAGAAGATTCTTTCAAAATCTAACATATTAAATATATGAAGGTGGTAGACTATTCTAGAAAATACAAAAGATAGTCGGTGGCTTTTATTAATACAAAATTCCCAATGATGATTATGAAATCTGATTTTTTTATCATTCTTTAACTTCTAAGTCTTACCATTTTATGTAATTGTTGTTCTAGTTTACGGCTATTGGCTTAAGCCTGAAAGTGTTTTCAAACAAACCGACGTGTATTATGGCCTTTGAGGAACAAAATTTTAGGGATATATATAAAGAAAGACTTGGTTTTTCTTTGACTTTAGAAAATGGAAACACACTATTTTTTTAAAAGAAATTCAGAACTCTTTAAAATTAATTGCAAAAACAGCATTCTTTTATATTTTCCTTCCATGTGCTGTTGATCACAATCGGGACCCACATGATATTCCTCTTCACACGTATTGTTCATCTCCTTGAATGTAATCATGCCAAATAATCAGCAATACAAAACTTTCATTGGCAATAAACCATTTGTTAACAAACTTATTTAATTGACCTCATATCATAGGATTTCCTCACGTATAAACATAAGCCTCGAACAAGAATTTTGCTTCCTCTTCTGCTTCCAAAATTGACATTGAGTTCCATTTCAAGAAGGTCGAAATCTATAACTTGTGCCCCATGTTCAGGCAATGCTTGCGTAACAAAATTGTAAAAATCTATAACAATAGTATGCCAAATCTAAAAATAACACCAGATGTTGATATTTCACTTCCCAAACCATACTCTAAAAGATTTGAGAGAGAGAAAGAAGTAGATGCTTGCTCTTTCCTTTCGCATGTAAGTGGTTTTACTGTTGTATTTTGATTTTTTAGCCTTTACCTTTACCTTTCAGAAAGAAAAGTCTCCCGTAAACATCAATATTATTTGCCAGAAAAAAAAAAGTTTAGGAATCCAAAAAATATACAGTAATTTGCTCAGTAAATCATATTCAAGTTTCAACCACTAGCTCATGGAAATCAATCTGCAATGAGATAGTGGTAACAAAATTCTGCACAAAGCAATTTCAGAAAATAATGACTATAGAAATCCAACGCTCATGCCTGCTTTATTTAATGTTTGAAATTGAATCCAAGCAGTAAGCAGGTGTTCTCGTTGAAAAAGAAACCGTATGTAAATTGTTGTTAATATGAAAGCAAATAATCGATTTTTATCCCGGCGTCGTAACCGTCAATCATTAAAAAACAGTGTGTTAAAGTTTAATCCATCTAATATCAACGCATCAAGGACATAGATCACATTCAGAAATGAGAATCTCAATCCCTAATTGGCTTCTGGCTTGCGGATTCTGAAATTGATTTGGAAAAATATTACAAAGATGGTTCAGTTGAAAACAGATGAAAGAAACCGGAAAGAAGAAAAGAGAAAACAGGTTGTATGTTAAAGCGAAAACAAGAAACGAAAACAGGGGATGGTTAAGAACTCACCCTCACACCTTCAATTTGTATGGGATCGAAACGTTTCGCTCTGGGTTCAATTCAATCGATGGATTTGGCTTTGGAGCTTCGAGCGGTGTGGAGACAGATAGAGAGATAGATGAAGCGTAGAGCGATGGAAGAAAACAGAATCTGGTAGGGGTGAGCAAATTCAGTGAACCGAACCGAAATGATAAAACCGATATAAAACCGATTAGAATTTGGAAAAACCGAACACCGAACCGAAGATATATAAAACCGAACCGATTTTTCTGTTCAATATCGGTTCGGTATCGGTTTCAAACCGAAATTTCACCTAAATCTAATTTTGCACTCAGATTTCCAAAACTAAAATCCACAAACTCAAACCAGAATCGCAGTTCATAAACAATTTGCACAAACAAACTCATAACCATAAACAATTGCATACATCGCAGTAAACAAAAACACAAAATACAGAAAAATTCACGCCTCATCGCAAAATTTCCAGAAAAAAAAAAATTTAAATCAATCAAAGAGAGGAAATCAATCAAGTCAAAAAAAAAAAAAAATCAAAACTTCTCTGATTCAAATTCAAATCTAAAAGAAAGAAAACCCTCAAATTCAAACATAGAAGAAACAAAACCCTCAAATATTCATCTTCAAAGAAATGGAATCGGAACCAGATCACAATCTGAGAGGTAAGCCGCCAGAAAGCCA
>CATIWJ010254317.1:0-14518 GCA_949640765.1 Croton laevigatus | reverse complement strand
TTTTTGTAGTATTTTATTGAGATAGTGGGTGTTGTCAAATCATGTTTTTTGGTGGAGTAATTTTATATTGTATTGTAATGATTAGAAGGATAAGGGTATTTTGGGATAAAAGTGAAGAAAGTATGTTTTTCCTTAATATGTGTGCAAAAGAAATTTTCCACAAATAAATGGAACGGAGGGAGTACCATTTTAAGTATATGCTTTCAATGTACTAACTATACACTAGTCACAATTTCATATTTCAATCGTTGTAGTCGGTGTCTAATAAGACTTTTTAAGGTATCCATACTCCATATCAATCTAAGAAGATTGTTTCAAATCAGAATAATTTTAGGTTTGATTCTGACTTACAAAATTCAAAAGCATTTTGGGAGTTAATTTTCACTTTAGGTACCCAAACTTATGCCCCGATTTCATTTGGGTACCCAGTTATTATATTGCAAATACGTACCAAACCTTTGCAAAATGGTTTCAAAACAATACCCATCCCTGAATTCTAGTTATTTTTTCGGTGAACCTCTAATATGTTGTTCCAACTGACTAGTAGCTCAGAAAGTGAATGGTATGACCATATTAGTAAAACATACACACCAGGTTACACTTATAGTACGAAGAAGATCAAAAAAGATTTTGATCCAAGTTGAAGATAAGTTTTGGAGAAGGTTACCGATTTTTTCAAAATAGATCTTGAAGTGTAATAATTAACATGTGGAATACTAATATTCTGTTCTCTATCCCATGTGTGCATCACGTCAACTTTTATCAGTCGGAATATCTCGATTTCAGCTAAAGGTACCACAACGCTATATTCTCAAAAGTTGAGTTATGACAACTAAAGACCGTGAAGTATGATCTGCCTTATATGGTAGCCGCTGAAGGCTATTTATATTGAGATTAGCGGTGCCATATCGACTAGATTTGTGGTGGACAATACTGCAAGCTTAAAACTAGAGGTCGGTCCCTAAAATATAAGGAGACTTAGAACAACTATGAGAAAAAAGATGGGATATCACTAGCGTTACAAGGACAACCCTTGTAGGGCTCAATTGATTGAATACGGGTAAACGGGTATGACCTGACCCGAAGACTTTGAACAACAGCGCGAAGGAAAGAAGGTAGGTTATCGCCTTTCCCAATTTGGAAGGATGCTTCCGCTAATATCAGTGTACAACTATTCATATTTCTTGAATCAGTATTCAGATAGTAATTTCTAACAACCGCCTATTTTCGCCATCAATACTGAATTACGCCGGCCGGCGAACTAATCGGCCAAATGCTTCACTGCCTCTCTCTCCAGTCAACGTCGGGGACATCGACGTCACCTGCCACCATCGATCTCAACCACCGCTGTAGTCCTCCGCTTTCTGATGGTAATTTTATCTTCGCATTTTACGAATTGCCTGCTAAGTGTTTGTTTAAATGTGCAACTGAATACTTGCTTGAACGTTACAGGAACTTCAACGGACGAAACGCCAGTGTCGAGTATTCAACAATCTCCTAATGTTGCTCAGATATACTTTCGGTCAGTTCAGTCTAATTCTTACAATGAAATGTGGTCAAAGATCCATGTCTCTACCAATCAAGAAATTGATATGGAACAAACTGGGCAACATTTTAGCAATGAAGATGATGAAGGTTCTCGTCAATTCCTTTTAACTCAAGTTCTTCAACCTAACAAAGAATCTGTAGATGCGGCTCTTCGTTATGCTAGGCCCAATACCCTTACTCGCCTTGTCTCCAGTTACTTTGAGCATAGCGAAAAATCTACTCAGCTGTATCTTCTTCTCCACCAAAGTGTATATCGTGCTCGAGTTCTTTATGGTCCTCTCCATAAGCTGCTTGGAGTGCTTCCTGAAGACTCACTTTCCCTTACTCAATCACAGTGTGATTACGCCTATGAAATATTTAAGCAATTTGATCGCATTGATAATCCTTTCCCTTGTCCAGACTTTGATGACTTTAAAGATATGCGGCATAGCTTTTCACACCTCAGGCAACAATTGGATTGTAGACTGCACCAGTCTAAATCGAAAGTTCGCCTAGTTCACAGAGCTACTGCTGCTTCTGCACTTTGCATCATTGGATCAATTGTTGCTGTTGCTGCAACTGTTGTGTGTATTGCTACTCATACACTTGTTGCAGCAGTTGTTGCCTGCCCCATTTGCTCTGTCACAAATCTTCCTCGAAAGCTTACTAAAAGGGAGCTTGCCCATGCTAGGCAACTTGATGCTGCTTCAAGAGGAACTTATGTGCTGAAAGAGGATCTTGATACCATCGGCTGTCTAGTTGCTCGATTATACGCTTCTGTTGAGGATGATAAAGATCTTATTCGGTTGGGATTGGAGAGAGGTTGCGACAAACATCCCATTTCGCAGGTACTGAAACACCTTCAAAAAAATCATCTAAAATTCGTTGACCAGCTTCAAGATCTTGAGGATCATATAATCCTTTGCTTTAATGCTGTCAATAGGGCAAGGTCTTCGCTTTTGCAAGAGATTCACATTTATCAAACTTCTTATTCCTAACCAACTGATGTCTAGCTACTAATGTTAATACTTTTGTGATATTTAATGTTTAAAATCCCAATTTTATGATTTGTACAGCCTTCAAATAGACAAATCTTTGCTGCCCCCTTTTAAAGTGAGCAATGGGGAAGCCATAGGAAATTGTACACCTAATGATGAAGTAAATTTCTAACCTCTGTGGCTTGGGGAATTTTTCCTACAGTCTGAATCATTGAGTTATAGTGATTGGTTTGTTGTATCATTTTTACTTCTGCATTATGGATGTGTTTTTATTATGTTTGATGCTATTTTAGTTAAGTAGGTGGTGGCTTTCATTCCCAAAGAAACCTGCTATTGCCAATTGTGTGACTAGTAAATTTAGCAAGCATTTATTTTCGTAATGTGTCAGAAATGGAAGTTCTCGGATTGTTAGTGATTCAAAACTAGGCATGGGGGTGGTTCTGGCGCCATGGAGCCAATAATGGTTCGAAAACATAAAATCAAGATGGAGCCTAAAATGGGGAGAAATTGAGCCTCTTAAATATTCTGTCTAGCACTAAATTTATGATGTTCTATAGTTCTCGAACTGGAATTTTATCTCTCTTTCTGTATATATATAAGATTGGAGTGGGAATGAAGGTTGATGTGGATAAATCCAACAGTTTGGAATTGAAACATGAGTGTTGTAAACTGACCCAATGGTTCGTAAAGAATTGGATTCTTGGAGTACGTTGCTCTTCATGTAATGGGATGGTGGTGCGATAGAAGTGAAAGATTGTCTAAATATTATTTTTTTTTAAGAGGTAGTCTAAAATTGATTGGCTTTACAGGTACATAAGTCTGCATACTAGTGTAGCAAGATTGCAACAACATGATGATTGTGAAAAATGTTGCTTCTGTCTGTGTCTACTCACAGACAAAGGCAACATCGAGAGAAAGTCATTTCGGAATAATAAAGGGTACATATTATCAGAGGACATGGCCAAGTGGAATTCAAATCTCTTCTTGTCCATGACTGCCAAAGAGGAGTTCCATGTAGAGTTGCCAGTATATGTGCAGTTCGGTCCTCAACCTTTTGTTCATACAAACCAGTAGTGTCGATAGTTGCACACCCCTACATATTAAAGACAGGGGTTCGGTTTGCTTTGGTGACGGTAACTGATTCCGCATCAGCTGCAGGGGCGTGCGAAGGGAATCCTTTAGGAGTTTTGGAGTAAATAACACACTAAATTTTAATGCATTTTTAAAAATAACCACTTTTTAATTATAAACAGACTATAAACAATTTATAAACAAAACTGAATATGATACTTTCAAGATTTAAAAATTAAAATACGACCATTTTAAGAACACTATAAGCTAAAAGGCATTTTTAGACTTAAAAACAAGGCCTTTTCTGATATTACCTCAATTTTTTTCCTATACTTAATTTATCATATATGCTCAAGGATATCTGCTATTCTTTCTTGATTTGGTTTAGGGAATTGTTTTTTTTTTTTTCCAGTGGTTTAGGGAATTGTTTGATTGGAGGAGTTTATCTTTATTCACATGCGATTGCACAAGGAAAATGTGAAAATCTCCAAAATCCAACTGTCAATGATGATGCTTTGGATACCATCTATTATTACATTATGAGATAAAGCATCCAAGTTTATTATCTAATGGCATGATTGATGAAGCTCTTATGGTTTTTCTAATTTACGTTTACAATATGATGTTTTTCTTTCTTAAAATCATTTTAAATCTCTGCTTTCATGGTTGGAATTTTAGAAACTAAATTTTGGGTTGAATTTACATATATGCCTTCTGCAAAATTACTCAGCCAAAACCAACCTACCATTCTCCAAGCCCTCTTGTTTACCTTTTTTTGAAAACAATTGTTCATGTAACTTAAACATGAATTTGTGGAATTCATTTGAATTACAGTTTTAAACATATAAAACATGCAAATTCCATTTAAGAGCAATTTAGCTATTGATACAAATTTTCTGCATTTTAGCTATTGATTATAAATTATGTATTTCCCAATTCAAAAATTAGTAGGAATGTGTGCCATTACAAAATTGTGGTGCAGTAAGAATTAGGGAAATGCATACTATTACAAGGTGGTTTGCATATCCTGAGGTAATGAAGTGTCTTCAGCTGGTCTGATGCTCTTTGTATTCTATGCCTTTCTCCAATATCCAAATTACTTCCCTCAGAAGACTGCCAACACAGTAACAAGAGAAGCATTCAAGTTCATATCCAAACTAAATCACATATGCCCAACAATTGGTAACTTCAAAGAGCATAACTTGTACCTGGAAAGAGCATATGCTTTGTGAAATGAGGTTGATCTCGGCACTTGACGAAGCCATAATTTGCCAAATCTTAGCATCCTTGTGCATTAATAATATGACAGAAACAACAGCGATGATCCTACTCGAGCAGTTGGTAGTATAACGGGAAGGGTACTAGATGAAAGCAAACTACTTTGAGTTATCAACGAGCTCCTCACATTTCAGTGTAAGATCCAAGAGCTTCGGACTTCTACCAAACAAGAAAAAAACATGGCATTATGTAGTAGCCCTGAGTCAATGCACAAACAGAATCCAGTGACTCATCATCATCTCCTGGAACACAATGCAAAGAAGCAAAAATAACTTCACATGTGAATGATACACCAATTAGAAACAACATGTTGGGGAAGATACAAACAATCAACTAAACAAACAAGTTTTTCATGTTAAAATATACTTTTTGCAAAATAAATAAAAGGAAAAAGAAAGAAAGACTAATAGAAAATGCTTCTCTTAAAACTTATTAGCTCCATTTGTCATTCTTGGCCACAAGGTTTCAGAATTAACATGCATTTCCAAGTAAAAAAATAAAAAGAGGATAGATGAAAAGAAAATCCACAAATACAAAATAAATGCAAGCCAAGGTCTGTGGTCAGAGTAGGGCTAACCAGCACTTGAGGAGGGTTGGTTATGAAAAAATGTCCTAAGGTGTCATAGAACAAGAAGAATGTTTTATGATCCATAGAGAAGATAGTTATCTATGAAACAAAAAATTAACAAAATTGTAAAAATATTTTTATGTCACATGAAATTAAGAAAGTTGAATAGAGAAAGTAGAACTAGAAAAGAGATAATACATTATAAGATTCTGTTTTGAACCGTTACATTACACAGCAACAAGGATATTCATTCTCTTTTTATACCAGGTATGAGTCGAGGAATTCATATTTACGTAATTAACTCCTAAAATATACTAGTTCAGCAATAAAAACATAATTACTAAATCCTGACATTTAATATAAAAAATCTCATCAATTCCAATACTTCCCCTTGATTTTGTCGGAACCAGAAACTTTATTTTAATTCTTTGCCTCTAAATTCTGCACTACTACTACCGTTAGTTGAGGAAGCATTCTCCATAAGGAATTGCACAGTTACACAGTTGTACAAAATTCTTGTGATTGGAAATCAAAGGTGGGCACTCCTAGGAGAGGAAACTGAAGCTGGAACTAAATAGAAATCAAGGTCATTAGACCCATATGAAGTTGAAGGAAGAGAAATGAGCTAGAGATAGTAGTGAGAAGAAATAGAAAGACAGAAATTGAGAGGTCGGCTGTTGGAGGGTACATACTTAAGACAGAACACAGCCATATTTACCCCCGCCACATTCCAAAACAAAAATAAAGAATAGGAAAAATCAACTTCGTTTCACCAACTTACCTGGAAAGATATTGAAACATGAGACCAAAGTGATGAAGAAACTAACATGTTATGTGATATGCACTAACATGAATGTGCTATCAGTTGTAATTATCAGATATAAGTAAATTTCTTCCTGAGCGAAGGAAGCTATGTGATATGCACTAGCAAACAATAAAATAGAAACAATCATGGTATGCTGAACACACGTCATTTCTATAATTGCTGGCAATGGCATTGCAGCCAATAAAAACAGATAAATTGCAATGAAATCATTAAGGCAGGGATTCAATGATAGCATGTATAGCATGTTAGCATATGAACGCTTAAAGAAATAAGCACAAGATCAAGCAAACTATAGGCAGATTCTGTAGGCATGTCAGACTCAAAAGCATGAAGCACTTCTTGCATAGATAATTTCAACCATTTAAAAAAAAAAGATTGTTAGAAACAATAAATAACTCAAAGGGAAAAGGCTTCAAGAAAGTCTATTTTTCAGTTGATCCTAGTATACACCTTCTCTGATAAGCAGGCTTCTATTTTATTGGATGGCAAAGGAGACAAGCAGTGGACTAAACCAGTAAGCACGTTTTTTAGCTTGCCCTTGTCTTCTAAATAGAACTGGTTCTTCCGCAGAACATCACCATAGTTTTGAAGAACCTGTGAATTAATTAACAACAAAATGACATAAGATCAGTTGCAAACATCATAACAACTAAAATGTTCACAATGACGTCATTCAACAATGTGTGAGAGTTATTTTTATTATCAGTGTGGTTATTTTGACAACCCACAGCCACTCTAGTGTGCTCCTGGGTTTACCACGAGTCACTGCCTTGTTGCCTTCTGCCACATGGCCCAATCCGAAGCTGCCACATCTCTTGTCTGTATCACCTCTGAATTTATACCTGTATTTTCTATTCCAGTTAAATTTTTAACCACTCTAAAATATTATAGAGATTTCTAATTTTAAAATATTCTCTACTTTGACTTTAATACAAGGAAACTCTAATTCTTGTCAGACTTAGAAACAGGTCCCTTTACCTCTTAAACAAGGCCTATCTAAACACTATAAATACCATAGTTCTCATTCAATTCAAGACACGTTGAAAGCTCCAAAAAATAATCCAGTTTTCTCCCACAACACAGTCCATATGAATTTTCTCTATCCTCCACACCTTCATATTATTTTCTTGGGTTCAGCACCCACATCTTCAATATTTAGTTCATATTAGGTCAAATAGTTGGCGCTTAAGTATTATATTTTAACTAGTTTTTCGATTAATATCTTCTCTCTTAGCACATAAGTAATAGTAATAATTAGTGATTTGGAACTACAATCCACCTTAATCTCAAATTCAAATTGAGTATGTAGCTAGATTTGGGGTTTAATCCCAAGTTGCGGGCTTAATTAATTCAAAAAACCTTCATTTTCTCTCTTTTTGTTCAATTTTCGGATGTAGTTTACAAATAGGTTTAAATTCAATTTTCTGCATAGTATATTATTGGTTTACAATAAATTTCAGCATGCTATTTCTATGCTTACAGCTTGTTTATTTTCAACTTCTTTCACAATTTTGTGCCTTTTTAAATCATTTATGTTGAGTGTTTTTGTGCTAGAATAATATTGAAGTCGAGACATGAGCCATTTAGCAACCAATGGCCCTGCAAGCCAATCTAGATCTAAGATCTAATTCAAATTTTCTCTCCCAATATTGCCTCTTTTTTTGTTTATTTTGTGATTATATATTCATTCATTAATTGTTTGCATGCATTATTTATTTTTCTCCTAATAATTTGGCTTTTTTTTTTCTCAAATAAATTTTTTTCTTCATTATTTTTATCTACATATGAAAACTTAGTCTTTGAATCTACTTTGATTCGAGATTAGTGCGTCTTTGAGAGAAAATCAATTTTTACCTTTTGGATTAATTGGAGTTACACTTTTATTTTTCCTTAGTTTTCTTTCTAAAAAATAAATTAAAGTAGTTACTCATTCAAATTTTTTCATGTGCACCGCAAGTCCCTATTTTTTTTAATTTTTCTCAAAACTCATATCCACATGTATGAATTCATGAAATTCAAAAAATTCGTAAATGAGTAATTCGCAAGAACATAGTAATCCATTATGCTTTGTTTGGATAAATAAGAGTATACAATAAGAATGTTAACAGATACTATTATTCATTTTACACCCATATTTTACTTTTTATATTTGGTTTGAAGAAAGTTTAAGAAAGGATGTGAAATAAATATTACTAAATGTTGTCTTATTCATTATTTTTCTTAACTACAATTCATTTTCTTCCTCCCAAATTGGGAGGGAAATGTTTGGAAGTAAAATAAATTTTGCATTCTCTTTAATCTTTGATAAACAAAATCATTGGAGAACAATTATTTGGTTGGTCGCATGTGGCCTTCTAGTCTAGCCTAACGTTTTTGTCCCAAATTTTGCCATACGACCAATCAAAGAAGGAAAATAGACAATGCTGACCAATTATTTAAATATAAATAAACAAATCCCATAATCTATTAATGTGTTGCACCTTTTTTTTGCCCCCACCTTTGCTTTACCGCCAAATATAAAATTTTTTCAAAAATAGGTGGTCCAGTCAGTCTGACTTGGGTTCTTCTAGATGATAAAAATAACAGCTTAGTACCTAAATTCTGTAGGCTAATTTAATTACTCACCCACTTTCAATTCTTTTTGCAATCATTTATCGATATGCTCCCTCTTCTTTTAAATTTTCTTCAATTTTCGACACAAATTTGAATTTAGGGTATTTTAATTATAAAATTCATTCTAAAGTGAAAATTCAAATTGTTTTTAAAGTTAAGAGTGAAATTTTATATTTGGTCTTCCTTTTAACCACCAAAATTTTCAAGACAACGAAATAAAGAGCTGAATGATTTTAATAAATTTGTTAAAAAAAATGCCCCTAACAAACTCAGATTTTCTAGTAGTCTCTCTCTTTCTCCAAGTCTTCTCTTGATTTTATTGTCTAAGCCGATTGGCAGTCGTTCCTATTTTAAATTTTTTTTAATTTTCTTATTTTTTTCAATAAGTTCTAACTCAGTCTTTTGGTTGGAATATTATTATCTCCTATAATTTTTGTCTCCCATTAGTGGAGTTGTTTTGATGTTTTGTCTCCTTTATAGAGTTTTTTAATATTATTATGTTTATGTGTTCTTATATGATTTTATTAGTCTAAGATACAAAATGAATTATTAATTTATTTTTTCTGAAAACTTAGATATTCAAATATGGGTAATTGTGTTTTACCGATGGAGCCTGGTAGTGCGGTCTGTTCCTCCATCAATATGTGATTATTTCAACCTCTATGCAAGTTTCAGCTATCACAAGTTTATCGAAATACTTAATGTTTAGAAACACTATTGCAGACAATTAATTTCGTTGTCCTATTTGAAGAATGACAAGTTTTTTGCCATGAAAAGTAATCTCTTCTGCCAAATTATAAAGATCATCTTCAAATAAGGAATTTCAGTTTTCAATTTTTGTATTTCTTATTTTTTTGCATGAGATTATATTGATATATTTCGGTTATTTCATATATTAATGGAAGTTACATTTCATTTGAAAAAAAAAAACTCAAATTTTCTTTTTTTTTTTTTAATTATTTTAGGTATGACCGGAAGATCAATGCATTTTTGCCTCTAGGGGTGAGCAAACGGGTACGGATAAAACGGGTAATTCGAATAATTCGAGCAAAATGAGTAAGATATTTCAGGCAGAATGAATATTTTAGGCAAAATGGGTATGTAATGCGGGTAATTCATGCAATAATCGGGTAAAAAAGTTTTGGCCCGAATTATCCGTTTTAGCTAAATTACAAAACGTCGTCGTTTTGTGGCACTGTGGTAATATTAGTAGTTTGTGTTGAAGCCTTTCTTCCTCTTTTGTTGCATGATCTTATTACTTTATTTTTAATTAAACTATTACTAATTACTTGGAAAAAGCAAACCATAATTCATCATCTCTAGGAATACAAGTTCACATGGTTTTGACTTCTTTGTCCTTTTTTTTAAAAAAAAATAACTGCAGTATTCAAGTAAAAATTATATAACTGCACTATTTATGGGAAGACAGATAGTTTAGCTATGCAACAGTTATAAGCAGCTCATAATGAATATGATGAAGAAGCAACCTTGTTTGTTTTTCGTCTGAAATCTCTAAAGCAAGGATAATCTCTTGGTTGCATATCTGCAAATTTGTTGTAATTAAAATATAGTTGGCTCTTTGTGAATTTTTAGGCAATATCTTGGTTTAATTATTGTCCAATACATGTGAATTGATTTCTGTTAGCTCTTATGATTATGCACTTATGTTGGAGTTAATGATGAATTTGAGTTTTTAATTTTTAATTCGGGTAAATTCGGGTGAAACAGATAATTTGGATAGAATTTCTAATTCGGAAAAAAGCATAAAGGATATGCTAATTCGGACAAGGATCGAGCAAAAAATTACCCTGATCTGTCCGAATGTTCCCCTTAGTTGCCTCCTCAAATAGAACATTTTGTCATTTTTAAATTTTAATTTATAACATAAATAATAACTACATCTTCTTTCTAATTGTTTGTATATGGTTTTACAATGGAACATTAATTTTATTTTTAATTATAAAAATTCACATTGAATAAAAATACCATACAACCAAAACATATAAGATACAAAATAACCAAATTGATTGGTTAATATTTAAAGTAGTGTTCCTTTGGATTCATCCAAGATAAATTTTCCATTTCTAAAAATGGCCACTTACAAGAATTCAAAAGAAAAAAAAAAAACCCTTTCAAATTTAAAAGAATTTTTGACAATTTTTTTAAAAATGAAAAAACAGAAAACTAAAGCTAGTCGTCAGATATGCCGAAGAAGTTGATTGGAAACCTAACGCCAACTCTGCCAACTGCATCCGACTAGCGAACGAAGGTTATTGGATTACAGTCCAATCGCAAGTGAGTTAGTCTGGTACCCTCTAAATCGCTATCAGATCACCGGATGCCGGTCAAAATCATGATTGAATTTATGTAGTGCCGCCACCAAAACCAAAAATAACTACTTTTCGTTGAGTTTTCGACCTGTTCCAGATAGTTTCTAGTTCATTTCCGTTGAATATCTACTTCTAACATGATTTTGACCGATCCCTATGGAGTTTCAACTAGAAATCCGTCGGTATTGCAAAGGATGTTCATTGACAAAAATGAAGGTTCGGTATCTACAATTTTCATGTAATACAGTGGGTGTTATTGGGTTTCTTACCTTCTAACTGGTAGTTAACGTGATTTCAGCTAGTATCCTATCGGAATCCATTCGATTTTCATTGAGTAGTAGCTGGAAAATAGGTTTTCTGTCCCTCCAAAAATATCGCCGAAATGTTTGCCAGATTTTCTCAATAGAAAAAACTGTATACCCATCAGATATCCTTTATATACTTCGTAGCAAAAATGATCTTTCTGGCTATTATTTCAAATTATTTGTCCTAAAAAGCTCTAAGTGTCTTTTTTTACATTATTGTAAGCCTCCCTACCTACTTATGCACCAAACCTGCTGCTAGTCTAAGGAGAGGTCGCCCATTGATAAGCGGATAGGTCGCTCCAAGTGACATTCCCATGCGACCTGGGCTAGGACGCCTTTTAAGGCTCCTCCCATAGCGAGCTCAAGCCAAACTTATGTATGGTCCCACCATTGACAAATTACCAACTATATACATGGCATCTCCCGAGGTCTCCCGTGTGGCGTGGCCCCATACCGTCACCCATACCTTCCACAGTGGATGCACTGTGCCTCGACTATACTTTCTACTGCGGAAATACTATGTTCTATACCACTATAAATAGTCTTCCAGCCATAATCAAGCCAAAAGAACTTTTCAATCTACGATTATTTTCGGGTTTTTGGAACTTTTGACTACTTGATGAAGGGAGAATATTGTCTATTTAGGAATTAAATTATAATTTCTTATTACTTTAGGATTCTCTTAATTGTTTAGGAATTTTTTAATTATTATTATTATTTTCTATTTTCTTTTCTAATTAGGAATTATTTAGGATTCCTATTTAGTGTGTTATCCTAAATAGGACTTAGTGCTACGATTTATAGTTCTTATAAATAGCTACGTATATGTTAATGTACAATGAGTTTTGAGTTTTGAATATTTTATAAAATTGAGAGTATTCTCTCTTCTTGCCTATCTTACAGTATTCATAAGTTCAATCAATGGATTCTAGATACCTTAATTTAAAGGTATTCGTGCGTCGAATGAACGGATCTTAGGAGGGTTGTTTTCCGGTATTCGCGAGCGAATCAACAGATTACAACGAGTTACTTGTTAGATTGGATTATTTCTTAGAATTCGGATCTTTTATTGTTATCTCCGCTGCATCACTATTGTTTTATTTTTTGCGGATGATCTTGTATATATTCATGAGTAGGTCTAAATCCAAATATTTCTAGTTTAATCCATTTTCACATGTTACGGTATATGCGAATGGTCTCTAAACACTGAGTCTAAAATGTTGTGTGCGCTTTAACACTAGGGAAGTAAACTAATTGAAAATCTATATTAAGATACATAAATAATATTTGTCAGAAATAAATGTCCACTTTGATGAACAAATATGAAGCGTTGTACCAACTTTAAGAAAATTGAAGACATTAGTTTTCTTAAGGCCCCATTATGCTTCATTATTTGTATCACATTTGTCCATTTATTGATCTTATAATGACAGTTTAACGATTGTATTACTTAATTCTTGTTTCCTTTGACCGCATCAGATCAGAAACATTAATGGCATAGCTTAGAGGCCTCTTCAACAAGCAAATCAGAAATCATACCATATGGGTCCAATTTTATTCTAACCTTTAAATCATAATAAAAATAATTGTGCCTGCCTCTTCACGCAACCCACTTTACACACTAATTGGGTATGTATATATATATAATTGGGTGATATTTTATTTAAGATTGATGAAGACATTTTGTTAATAAAAAGCTAAACATAACAAATCCATATATTTAACTTTTTTTTTTTAAATCAAAGCCATAGTAGTTAAAATTTTTTGCTAAAAAAAAAGTAGTTAAAAATCACATCACATAAATAATAAGCATTATGAAAAAGAAAAAAGAAAAATCCTGTACATCATAATGCCCTTTTTTTTTTTTTTTATGAATATAGTGGCAATATCGGGTCATTGATAACATGTGAAAATGGATCAATTTCACTTAGATTTAGACTTATAAATATTAAAACATTAGCACTAACCGATTAAAAGAAACCGTGGACATTGGATAGATCAAGGCTTGCAGATTTTTTATTTTGGTTTTTACACCATTTTGATTCACGTGTGTGGCACAAAATTATGTATCAAACCAAACTGTTGCTTTGGAATTAGCACATCACCTACATACGACAAATGGAAAATTATAGGTTAACACATTTTCATTTAAAAACCTTTTCAGTGAGTATCTTATAGTTGCACGCTAATTCAATGCAAATATTATAATAAAATAATAAATAAATTCAAATTATATTTATTATTTATTAATTTTTATTAAAATTTTGAATTATAATATTATATCTGATAATATTTAAAAATGTCATTTTAATTAAAATTTATAATGTTATATTAAGAAAAAATATTTTCAATCTGTAATGCAAGATTATCTATCAAAATTTAAAATATTTAAAATTTTATTATAAAATTATTAATTAATTTTATATTGAACCTTGGATTATTATAAGAAATGAAGATTAATTGAAATTTTTATTGTCTTGAAAATTCTATTTTGATTCACTTTTATTACTTTTCACTAAAATTGAATTTAATTTATTTTAAAATATATTTTTTTATATGTTAAAATGTATTTTTAAAATTCATATTAAAAATATTTACTTGATTGATAATAATGAAAATATAAAATATAATTAATCACAAAGTATTCTTTTTATCAAATAGTATTTCAATTTATATACATTAATAAATATGAAAAAAAGATTTTAAAGAATCAAATTATTAAATAAAATTACAAACCCACTTAATTTTAAGAAGAAAACAAATCAAAAAATTTTACTAGGAAAAAATTTTCGGAAATTAATGGACCTTTATATGTTTAAGTAAAAAATTTCAAATGTAAATTTTCATTTAAAATGAAATTAATGAAAAAATTTTAGTTTAATGCATCCCAACATATATAGAGTGGGATTTCCTCTCTCTCTCTCTCTCTCTCTCTCTCTCTCTCTCTCTCTCTCTCTCTCTCTCTCTCTCTCTCTCTCTCTCTCTCTCTCTCTCTCTCTCTC
>CATIWJ010254163.1:0-27682 GCA_949640765.1 Croton laevigatus | reverse complement strand
ATGTCAGAAAACTTTAATTTTTTGGAGCAACGGCTATATTCTCACTTTTGGGTATAAATACCCATTCAAATAGCCTTCAGAAGATATGGAAAAACAACTACAACATTGAGCTTCATTATTCCAATCTTCATTTCATCTTTCTACACTCATTCTTACAAATCAAAATGTATTTTGTATATTAGTTTGTTGAGTGAGCTATAAACTCAACATGTTAGTTGTGAGTGTTTAGATAGTTCATTGAGTGAGCTTTAAACTCAATAGTTTTAGTGAGAGCTTTAAACACAAGAGTGTTTGTTGAGTAATCTATAAACTCAACTTGTAAAGTTTGGTGTGAACTATAAACACTAAGTATGAGGTGAACTTCCTTAAAACCTCATTGTATTCTTAATTGAATATTGGAACCCAATTCCTTTCTAGGATTGGAGAAGTGGACGTAGGCTTGAGTTATAGCCGAACCACTATAAATCTCTTTGTTCATCAACCTATCCTTTAAATCTTCCTAAACTTCCATCAAAGTTTCAATCCACCATATTCCGCACTTAAACCAAAATTTTTATTAGCCAACTAATTCACCCCCCCTCTTAGTTGCCACAAGGGCCTACAATTGGTATCAGAGCTTGTATCTTTTACCCAAGCTTAATTGCAAAAGAAGATTCAATGGCAACAACACAAGAGCTAAAGGTGTTAGTTCAATGGCCAAAATTTAGTGAAAATAACTTCATCTATTGGAAAAGGATAATGGAGTTTAATTTTGAAGCTCATGGGTTGTGGGACTATGTCCTAGAAGAATGGAAGCCTCTTACCAAGATAAATGAAAAGTGAGAACAAGAGATGATTCCAAGAATACAATGGAGTGAAGATCAAGCTCTTCAAGAAAGTCATCTCCAAGATGCAATGTCCTACCTCTTGGGCTCATTAAGTGAAGAAGAACTCAAGAGAGTTCAATCTTGTCCAAGTGCCTTCTCTATTTGGAGAACATTGGAGAGAATTCATGAAGGCGCTAAGGACGAAGAAGAGGAGGACAACAAATGCCTAAGTGTTGAAGACTTTGAAGAAGTTGTACCTCACTACACAAACTCCATCTTACAATAACAAGCTCACAACTCTTGCTCCACTTCACAATTGTAATCATCAAATGAGGTAATACTTGAACTCTATTCACTAATTGATGATTGTGTGAATAATAATCTTAATTGCACAAATGAAGTGATCGAAGAGAAAAATAAGCTAAATTTTATGAATAATATGCTTAATTGTGAAAATAATGCTAATTTTGATTTCATGAATTTTTATAAGAGCAAATGTGAGAGTCTAGAATTAAAGCATGCTAAGTTGTTAGAAGTAGTTGATAGCTTGAGAACTTCAAATAAATTGCTTAGGACTAATAGTTGTATAAGTTCTCAAGATATTGAGGATAAGTTAAGCTTTAATGATGATATGCAACCATGTAAGTCCATTGATGTGCTTAGAGGTTTGAATCTTGAAAAGGATCAATTCTCTAACCAAATTGTTAGTGTTGCATCATGTAGCATTCCTCAACATGAGTTAGTTGAAAAACCAAGAAATGTATATGTACATTCGTGTAAACCTTCTATTTCCAAGGAAGTAAAAGGTACATCTCAAAGGGTTAATAAATCCAAGGAGAAATCTCACACATTTCATCATTTGGGAAATAAGCATAGGCTTAGACATTTCATCATATAAATGGGAACAAGCATAATAGATAAGGAGGAAACTCCAAACTTTATGTTCCCAAAGCTAGCTTTCCAAAATTGAAAGCTAATTATGCATCATCTTATAGGCCTATTAAACATTGTTCCATATCAATTTAATGACAGCATTAAGAATAGTGAGAATGACCAAGCCAAAATCAATTAATTCACAAATCTGCAATTTAATCAATTTCATATCTTTATTTTCGAAAGCCTATTATACAAGCTATGTAATTGGGGCCTTCAATATATACACACATGAGCCAGCTCCTTGCTACTCGATTCAATCATTCGTGACAATTACGGATCACAAACTCATGACTAGCGATAGAAAAATAAATATCAAATTAAGGTCATCAACTTAATCAATATAAATAATTCATAGAATAAGAACAAGAAAATAAAGATTACTTGGATTGAAGAAATTCTGGTTTAAGTACAAGCCTCACAAGATAACAATTGGAATTAGTTCACCCTTGAATCAGAAATAAGAACTTAGCCACTCATGGTGGAATAAGAACAAAAGTTGTCGAGAAAGAAAAACTTATGCCTCTCTCTTTTTTCAGAATTGTGTATATCTCTTTCTTTGCAAAATGAGACTCCTTAAATAGGAAGTCAGACCTCTAGAAAATAAAAGGGAAAACCTAAACAAATAAAATCCTAGAAGATGTTTTCCTCGTCCAATACTTCAAAAATAATGGAAATAACATAAAAAATAGGTCAACCCGAATTTAGCTCCAAAATTCAACTTTCTTTCCATTTATTTCCAGCAGGCCGTCATTTACAAGGCATGGTCACGTCTTGATGGAGATGATCTGCTACCCAACTTCTCACTTTTCTTCCAAAAGACTTGATTTTCATATGGAAAGACAAAAACACATATCATCCACACTCCACATCCTAAATCAAAATAAACATAATTTCCACAATTAAACATACAATATAACAAGAATATGAGGAAATTAAACACAATAAAGTATAACTAATTATAACCTATCAAATTCCCCCACACCTAAACCATGCATTGTCCTCAAGCATGACTCAAAGCTCGAAATCAAATCTATATAGGAGACTACAAACTTCACCTTAAAACTTAATCCAACACAAGCAAGTTCCCCAAACAACTTAACATCGCAGTCGAAAACTCAACCGTTAATATCATTCCATCGTTAAGAACTCAACTGGAAAAAGTTACACTAAGAATTCTTAAAACACACACCATTTGAAGTCTGAATCAACAAGCATTTCATCATTAAAAACACATTTTTTTATAGCTTCATTAAAATAAAATAAAATTGGTGAACGTCCATATGCTCTCCTTCAAATTCCCTCTCCACTAATGTAGGACAAGTCTCAACAAAGGATCAAAAGGTCTTAATTCAGGGTTAGACTAGGGTGAAGGTTACAAAAAAAAAGGATAATGTAAGGCTAAAGAAGTATGAGAGAACAAGTCTCTAGCAAATAACCTCAATGGAGTAATACACGACATAGCTACCCTTTATCCCCAAATGACGAATAATGTGACTCCAAACAAAAATACTAAACTAAAATTGACATTTTTTTTTCTTTTCTGTTTTAGCTCTTTTTTTCTTTTTTCTTTTTTTCGATTTTTGATTTCTGATTTTTTTCTTTCTTTTGCTTTTTGCTGATTTTTGATTTTTTTTCTTTCTTTTTGCACTTTTTTTTAAAGAACAAGAAAATACGAAGACCAAAGTCTTTGAATTATCTACAGCCACACTTGAACCCAATAACAATTTAAACACACATGGGTAACAAGTATCATTTATTCCCAAAAACTATAAGCTTGACTCTAAACGACAGCATTAAACCAAATAAAAATGCATTTGCGTCAAATCCTAATAAAAGTTGCATGGATATGCTCAATAACATTCAAGAAGACTATTTTCTCGTTTAAGGGTGGTAGGAAAAAGGCTTTTTGGGTTATATGGTTATATTGTGGGCTACGAAAAGAATTTAAGAGTACGCTTTTAGCATACTTCGTAGGATAGAAGGGTAACGTAAAGGTGAGGAAAACTTAAAAAGATTAATGAATTTGGCCAAAAGAATGCCTAAATCATGTCCAAAATTGAGACTCGCCTAGGATTTCACCTCAAGGGAACGTAAAGGAAAGTTCTAGCATCCATGGAAGTTATACTAAATTTTTGTTTCAGAAATTACTCTTAAAAACACTTATCAAAAGAAACTAAGTTTTGGAAAAAAAATTTTTAGAATTCAAAGTGTAAATAATTCCAATCAAGGTTCATAAGTGCAATGACGGTCAATCTCAAGCTAAGTTCTCTCTCACTAGTCTTGCTATTCAAAGTTCTCACTACGGTCAGACTAAGCGACAAAGACAAAGTTCTTCTCTCTAAAGTTCCTAAGAGTTTCAAATCATGTCTTAAGGACAGTAAATAACCCACAGAGCAATCCCAAAATTAGTTCAATCATCAAAAATTCAAAAATTTTGCTCAAAATTTGCATGGAATAAGTACCAAAATCTTCCCCCCACACCCACACCATACATTGTCCTCAATGTATAACAAAGTAAAATGCTTAAAAAAGATAAATAAAAAGTAAAGGAATAGGAAGAAGAATCTCCCTGGTTGTGAGCAAAGCGGCCCCGTAATGCTATGGTGATGGAGGGGAATGAGGTGGAACTTTAAAAAATGTCATCAAGGAATCCAATTTCTTCTCTATCCGAGAAACTGTCTGCTCCACCCATGCTAGTCTTTCTTCAAAGTCTGGTTCTGCTGACATTTAGTTACCTGCCTTAAGTTACCTGTACTAAACCAAAAACCACGTTTTTAATCAAATAAGCTCCTCTAAACTATTAAAGACCACTATTAAACCCCTCCCCCCCATTTTTAGAAATAAAAATCTAACTGAGGAAGAAGATGACACTGTTCACTAAAATAAATAAATAAAATAAAATAAAAAGAAATAGTAAAATTAGGCTTGGGCAAGCCTAAACTGGGTTGCCTCCCAGTAAGCGCCCTTGTTTAACGTCTTAGGCTAGACATTTCTAACACTTCAACCAAATTCTGTCGGCCTTGATAAGTGCTAAATTAAATTTGAAATTATCGTTTAATTTTGATCTTAATTGGTATCTAATTTTTGTTTAAAGCACTTATTTTATTTATTTTCATTTTGTCAGGTCATAATCGAGTCTTTTTATAAAAAGGAACGGAATCGGGGCAGGAACAGCGCCGAAGGAGTGTTTTCAAATAGATTGGGAGTTGAAGGAGTTTATTTGGCTGTTTTGTCCAAAAATGCAGCGTTTTAATTAAATAGGGGCTGTCTTGGTAGTTGGCAAATTACAGGTGGCTTTTCTTGCTATCTTCCAAAACGCAAAACTTTGCAGCATTTTGATAAATGAAGTTTGAGCTCAAAATGCGGACAAGAATTGCGTTTTGATCAAGGTCTTCAACCGGTGCTCTCTATGCACCATTTTGGCGTCATAAAGAAGATGAAGGCTTCAGTTGCAACGCGCCGTTTGGAAGATTTGAATACGATTCAGAGGCTATTTTGAATTGGAGATTCCAGATGATTTGGGGAAATTTAAAGTCTAGATTTGTTGTGGAGATTTGGGTTTTTGAATGTTTGAATTTCAAAATCAAAAGTTAGAGTAAATAAAATAAATAAAGAGACGGAAGAAAAGGGGGATCGAAGAACACAGATAAACAAAGAACAGGGAAGATAGAGGTCACGAAAAGAGAACAGACCCAAATAAACGAAGGATCTAGGTGTTTCTCTTCGGGTTTGGAATCAAGAACAGCCCGAAAATCAGCAGCATCTCACTGCAAACCAGGAAACAGAGGATCAAAAAATTAAGAGAGACCAGATTTGATGAAGATATGAACGAAGAAAAGAGACCAGAAATCAGAGTCGAAAAACAGAGCAGAAGGGAGATGAAGAACAATTCTCGATTTGAAATCGGAAATAGAGATAGCATGATCAAAAATTAAGATCAGCACGTAGTGTTCTTACGATCTGGAACTAAAACATAGCAGACCCAAAAATCAGTAGAGAAATAAGAAGCTTGAAACGCACGAGAACTCAGCCATTTTGGGCAAAGCAGATCTGAACAAGGGCATTCCAAAACGTTGCATTGTGGCATCTGCAGGGCAAATTGCACTCTGAAGCAAAAAACTCAGTATAGTATTGATTTTTATTCTGCCTTTGTTTTCCATTGAATTTGACTGAATTGTTGAAATTGTGACGATGATGAATTAATTTGTTGATTGGTGTTTGAATTTGAGATGGACATAGGATTGATTTTAATTGAGTTTGATTAGTTTGGGTAAGCTTATTCTTCTGTTATATTTTAGCTGCTCTTGTTGATGTTGAATTTGTAATGTACTTGTTCTGTTTTGGTTTTTTGTTAGATGTTGCTAGAATTGCACTTGTGATAATGAGCTGATATCTTAATTGTGTTTGAATTTTGAAGATGAGCGTTGAAATCTAATTAGTAATTTGATTCATTTGATTCGTTAAATTATTATTGCATTGAGATTTAATTGCAGTAAATAATGCGTTGAATTGGTTTCTGCTAGCTTTTCGATTCATGTCTATTTTTGCATTGTGAGTTTGAGAGAACCGTTTGTGGATTGATCACCCGCAATTAGAAGGAGTTGGACGCAAACTTAGAGATAGGTTGACATAAAACCTCTGGATTGGAGTCAAATCCAATACTAGGAACTCACAAAACAAAATAATGCGAGACTAGGAGTTTTAATTAGAATGAAAGTTCAATTAATCAGCCTAGGATTAGATGGTAATTAGCTCGAGAAAGTGATTAACATAATTCAGGAGTTCATACGGTCCAACAACAGTAACAATCAATTAATTTGAACGAGTCGAGTTTAAGTCTTAGAGGGATTGAAAATCTAGACACTGTTTGATAAATCTCTACTGTTTTCTTTTGGTTTTCTGAAGTGAGTTACTGTTATTTATTTATATCCGTCCATTTATTGCTTTTAATTATTTAAATCAATTTCTTGGTTTGCCGGGTAGATAATAGGAAAAGAGATAGTACCAGTAATCGGTAATCTCTGTGGGATACGACACTCGGTACTCTGGTAGCTATACTACGAAACGATAGGTGCACTTGCCTAACCGATTTATGGCGTAGTCCCTCAGATTCATATCAGGCCTCCAACGGTGACATTCTTCACCCATCTGAATGTATCCTTATACTCATTTAATGCTCGAATTAGCTCTCTTTCTTGATCACTGCTTAGCTCTTTGGAGACAATTAACGAAATTAGATCTCCATCATCTAAGAACACGTACTTCAAGTGGCTAGGCAATGGTTTCAGTCCCAACTTCTGCGCCTTCTTCTCAAGCTCCGCATCCTGTAACTTTTTATTAAACAAAATCTTTCTTTAAACTTGTTAGTGCAGTCTATATCAAAATTCTCACAAGCAACCACATTAAGCTCATTTTTATCATTAAGTGAAGAAGAACTTTAAACGTTTGATGCAACACTAACTTAACCTCATTATACATGCTAAACTTAACAATCTCTCTATCAAGCTCCATGGTTAGGATACCATAAAAAACATCAATATTTATCCTAGTTGTTTTAAGAAAAGGTCTTCCTATAATAATTTCACAAGAATTCGAGGACCTATTATCCTTCATATCAACTACGTAGAAATCAGCTGGAAAGATTAGATTGCCTACTTTCACTAACACATCCTCTAGCAACCCCTTCGGGGTAGATTACGGATTTATCCGCCAATTCGATGTAAATATTAGTTTTCTTTAAGGCACCAATATTTAGAGAAGAAAAAATAGACAATGGCATTACATTAATTGAAGCACTTAAATCACAGATTGCTTTCTCTATTTGTACATTGCCTATTCTACAAGGGATAGAAAACATACCTTGATCCTTGCATTTATGGGGAAGCTTTCTTTACAATATTACGGAGACATTCTCCCCCACACTTACCTTTTTAGCATCGGTTTGTTTCTTCTTGCTCGTGCAAAACTCCTTTAAAAATTTCACGTAATGAGGTATTTGCTTAATTATATCAAGTAAAGGGATATTTACCTCAACCTTACGGAAAACTTCAAAGATGTCCTATTCTTTCACCTTCCTTATTTGCCTCAACCTCTCGGGAAAAGGGGTGGTATCACAAACGGTTTGGGCAGCTACTTTTGAACTTGCTTAGGATGCTCTTTTTGCTGAATTTCCACTTCTTCTTTAACTTTATTCCTTGATGCACTGCTGTTGCGCCTAAATTAGTACTACTTTAAGCTAACTTGCAAGTGCACAAGCCTATTGTAGTAATGTGAACACCCCAAGGTCATCTCTCAGGAGATTGAAATTGGTATTATCTAAGATGTTTTTACAAATGATACTAAAAGAAAACAATAAACTTGAGTAATACCAACTTTGTGACAGAAATTCAATAACGGGAAACAAGAATTCAGGTTAAAGGCTTGAACTTTAAAAAGGAAAATTAAGAAAGTAATTCTGTAGATTTAGTTATCATATTATAAAGAGCATCTAGGATTGTATCTCTTCTGCCAATCCAAGTGAACTCTAAATTCTTTATTGATCTTACTTCAAGAACAAATGTCATACGAATTAATTAGTTAATTGAGGTTATAAGCGACCGTATTCATAATTCTCACTCAACTAATCTCTACACAAAATGTTTAATTTTTTAAATTTAGGCTTATATTCTTAATTTCTTAATTGAATTGGTCCAGTATTAGACTTCACTTCTCAATCCTTCATCTAACACCTAAGTCAAATTATTGGTGGCCAAGCAATAATTTGAAGAAGTAATTGCATTTAATTAAGATAAAGCCATAAAATCAAAGGGAATATCGAAATTCACACAACCATGGCAAAATATATACAATCCCTAGACTAGAGAAAAATTAGTTCATATTTACACAAAAGCACGATGAAAACATATGGGTTTAATGGAAATTAGAAAGTAACAGTGTAAACTCAAACACGAAGTTACAATCTCCTTCCGATTGAACAATCTCTTATCTCAGCTAAAATTGAGTGAACCCAATGGAAATTTGCTGAACTAACTCTTTCTCAAGCTCTTCTTATCTGTAACCTCGTGATGGATGAATGATAAAGAAGGAATGTGAATGAATGGTGTGTAAAATCTGTGTCTACAATTGAGGGATGAACCCCCCTTCTTGCTCTCTTTTTCTTCCATCTTGAAAAGAATTTAAAGGATGTGTTCTCCAAGCTGTTTTCTCCCACCTTCTCCATGATCTCCATGAATGATGATAATGCCCCTGTAGAAGCCATTTTTCCCTTTAACTATAGATGATAAAAACCACCCACATTGGATTTCAGTTGAACGTGTGTAGTGGGAAATTCTTTCTGATGAAAATGGCCTTCATGTGTTTTAATTCTGGCCCAATATTTGATGAAATTCACACGGCCATGGGCTTGATAATGTGGCTGCTTGTGTGGATCTACTTAGCTTCATTTTTCACCAAATAATATGTTTTATGCTCTAATTTTCTTATTCTTATGCCAATCACCTTTAGAATTACTAAAACACCAAAAACACTAACAAACGGACTCAAAACTCAAAACAAATAAATAATGACTAATAGACAAACATAATAAAAAAGAAAAACTATCACAAAAATGAGCTATACAGCTGTTGCCCTCCTAAGTGCTGGTATGTTTAGCTCCTTGCCATTACGTAAAGTGATGGCGCTCATGTTCTCTTGTGGATTAACCTCTGGTTGTGAAGCAGCTTTCCATAATTTTGAGATTTTAATTTACTGACTGAAGTGGCCAATTAAGTAATTTGATTGCCTAAATTTTGGATGCTTGTCCTTGTTTCCTGTTTAACTCGAAGAGTACTGTTAGCAAGATTCTTAACAATCTCTTCCAAAGACATACCTAAGTTTGGGGCTTGGGTTTGTGTAGGGACTTGAGGCGGCCTAGTGAAGTTTTCAGGAGGTTGCCTTTGCTGTCCTCCTTGATTGCCATAGCTAAAGTTAAGGTGATCCCTCCATCCAGGATTGTAGTGATTTGAATAGGGATCATACTTTCTTTGATCATGACTAGGAAATTCACCTATAGCATTGGCTTCTTGTATGGAATCTTATTGCAATATGGGGCATTCACCTGTAGGATGCCTTTGAAGTGAGCATATTCCACACACTTTTGTTGTTTGCAAGTGTCCTACAGCCATTTGACGAACCAAAGCAGTTAAATCATAAATTTGATTTTTAAGATCTCTTACCTTACTAACTTGCTTAACGGCACCTCTAGCTGCTGTACCAAATTGCTGAGAATTTTTAGCTATATTTGAAATTAATTGCTTTGCTGCTTCAGGTGTTTTGTTCACTAAAGCTCCACCGCTTGCGGCATCAATCATACTCCTATCCATTAATAGTAGTCCTTCATAAAAATACTGGATAAGGAGTTGGTCAGAAATTGGATGGTGGGGAAAACTAGCACATAGTCTCTTGAATCTCTCCAGTACTCATATAGAGTCTCCCCAGTGATTTGTGTGATGCCATAAATTTCTTTTCTAATGTTGGCAGCCCGTGATGCAGGAAAGAATTTTTCTAGGAACAATCTCTTCATCTCATTCCATGTGGCGATCGAACCAGAGGGTAGATAATAGAGCCAATCTTTATAGATTGATCCTTCAAAGAGAAGGGAAAAGCTCTAAGATTAATTTCCTCTTCAGTTACTCTATGTGGTTTCATGCTAGAGCACACAATGAGGAACTCTTTCAAGTGCTTATGAGGATCTTCACTTACATAGCCACAAAAAGAAGGAAGTAGGTGGATCAAACCAGATTTTAATTCAAAATCATTTGCAATAGTAGGAAAAGTAATGCACAAAGGTTGTTGATTCAAATCAGGAGTAGCTAGTTCTTTGAGAGTTCTATTCGCCATCTTTTCTTCAAATTCTTCAAAGATAGAAACACCACAGATGTCCACGTCTATCTCCAAGTCTTCTTCTAAGCGTCTTTTTCTTAACTTAGCTTTTTTTCTCAATCGTCGTGCTGTCCTCTCAATTTCAGGATTATACTATAAATCAATAGTCTGAGAAGAACGATTCATAAACAAAAACAAACATATTAATAAAATAATGAGAAACTAAAAATAGTTCCCCGACAACGGCACCAAATTTGACAAGGGTTGTCGAAGCCCTTCAAAATAAATACTGATTCACCTAAACTAACTTGTAGTAAAAGTGAGAACACATCGAATCACAAGGGAACTATGTAGTTAATTTCTCAAAGTTTAAAACAGAGTCATAAAGTAAAAGGGGGGGGGGGGGTTTGAATTGTTGAATTAAGAAAACTAGAATTAGCAAGGAATTAATAAAAACTGAATAATAAAATTAATGAAAAGTAAATCCTACCAAACTTCCAATTTAAGGGCATGAACTTTATTCGATTGTAACCTTGATCATAGGCTAAAAGATCAATTTTCTCATATCTAAGCACCTAGTCTACTAAATCGGAAACCTGCAAATAGCAATTATTCTCCTAATATAATAAACTCAAATAATCTTCCAAATCAAATCTTATCATTAACTTAACTGGGCACAATAATTCCATATAAATTTAATGATAGCATTAAGAATGGTGAGAATGACCAAGCCAAAATCAATTAATTCACAAATCTGCAATTTAATCAATTTCATATCTTTATTTTCCAAAGCCTATCATGCAAGCTATGTAATTGGGGCCCTCAATTTACACACAAATATGAGCCAGCTCCTTGCTACTCAATTCAATCATTCATGACAATTACGGATCATAAACTCATGACTAGCAATAGAAAAATAAATATTCAATTAAGGCATCAACTTAATGAATATAAATAATTCATAGAATAAGAATAAGAAAATAATGATTACCTAGATTGAAGAAATTCTGGTTTAAGTACAAGCCTCACAAGATAACAATTGGAATTAGTTCACCCTTGAATCGGAAATAATAACTTAGCCACTCATGGAGGAATAAGAACAAAAGTTGTCAAGAAAGAAAAACTTATGCCACTCTCTTTTTTTGAGAATTGTTTATATCTCTTTCTTTGTGAAATAAGACTCCTTAAATAGGGAGTCAGACCTCTAGAAAATAAAAGAGAAAACCTAAAAAAATAAAATCCTAGAAGATATTTTCCTTGTCCAATACTTTCAAAATAATGGAAATAACATAAAAAAATAGGTCAATCCCGAATTTAGCTCTAAAATTCAACTTTCTTTCTGTTTGTTTCCAACAGGGTGTCATTTACAAGGTGTGGTCACGTCTTGTTGGAGATGATCTGGTGCCCAACTTCTCACTTTTCTTCCAAAAGACTTGATTTTCATGTGGAAAGACAAAAACATGCTGTTTAGTTGATTTTCACCATCCACAATCCACATTCCACATCCTAAATCAAAATAAACATAATTTCCACAATTAAACACACAATATAACAAGAATATGAGGAAATTAAACATAATAAAGTATAACTAATTATAACTTATCACTGTTTATACTTGTACTCTACACTATAAGTCAATGTTTTTAAAATCCAAATTTTACTATGAATCATTTGACTGCTATTCATGAAATCGGATCATATATAATACCGTAAACTTCAACAAACAAACGTCAAAAACATTGCATACCAAAATAAATTGGGAAAAATATAGTCATTTTCATTTTTTTCAGAATTACTTTATTAATTATTCTCAAATATTGATCGCTAATCTCTAGAGTTTATTTACTTTATAGCTTGTTAATAATAGGATATTTATGGATTTTGAGTTTCAAAATATGAAAATCTCAAAAATAATCTTCTGATCTAAATATTTCAATCAGAGGTTATCAAAATTAATAACTTTTTTTTATATTCTGAATTCATAAATGTTTAAAATTGGAATGTAAAATCTATCAAAATTAAATTTAGAAAATTTACTATTTAGTCCTTATAATGTTCGGTCATAATTAATATTTAGTCACCAGATTTTGACAATATTAATATTTAGTTACTAACATTTGGCATTCCATCTAGTTTTTAAAAAATATCCTTAGAATATTCCTGTAAGCCACCTCCCCAAAAGGTGACCTCCCAAGAGGTGCTGTCTAGAAGAGCTTTTGAAAAGAGGTTTCTCTCCTTGGTGGTGGTTGTATAACCAGGTGAAGGTCGCACTTAGGGTACCTCTACCTCCACCTCTACCTGTAAGTCTTCTCTATATCTAAGACCCTCCAAAGAGAGAGGTCATCCTCATTAAGTTAAGGGGAGAGGTTGACCATGACCGAGTCAAGGGAGGTAGCCCTTGTCCTAGCCAAGGGGAGGTCGCCTATATGACCTTTCCATTAGCCAAGCTATTGGGCTTCAAGAATCTGGGGATATCATGGGCTCAAAGGTTCAAAAGCCCTAAAGAATCCTATTGTATACGAGAATAGTGGGACCACTTAGGACTCCCTGGCCTTCGTCAGGCGTTAGTCAGGCTAATCACGCTTTAGAGTTTCATTAGTGCAGTGAGCATGAACAAAGGGGATAGTAAGATATTCAGATCATTTGTTGAACAAATAGTGGAGGAAAAGATAATAAGGGTAGCCAAGATAACAAGGACTATCTACCCATAGGTCCTCACTGTCCTCCTCCTCGACATGTGTAACTTGCTCTCATATGCTTGGGCCACTCATGTAGCAAGTAAGCTAATAAATATACCTCATTGCCTTGCACCTAAATAGATATGCTCGCTATGGTCCTTAAAGTTTAAGACTCAGTAGTAAGAGAGGTCGTCAAATCCAAGGGGCAACTTACTCAAAGTTATTAAGGGCGAAGACATGGAATGACTTGGCACTTAGAGGGGGGCATCTATATGTATTATTATAGTTACCCTTATTGGCCAAGTGTCAAATAAAGTCGCTATAAAAGAATTCTTTAACATGCTCCCCTCCTTAATAATGCCCCTCTATAAAAGAGGCTCTCAGAATTAAGTCCTATGAGAGGTCGTCGGTGCTTCCTTAATAGGCCACTGACAGAATTTAGCAAGAATGAGGTTATGTTATGTAAAGGTACTTATTTGTTCTACATATTTATAGCCAAGATATGGAATGAATTGGCACTTCGGGGGACATATATAGACAACTTCCCCAAAAGGTGACCTCCCAAGGGGTACTAAGAGAGGTGCTGTCCATATGTAGCCTTTAGAGAGAAGTTTCTCTCCTTGGTGGTGGTAGTATAAGTAGGTAGAGGTTGCCCGTAGGCTACCTCCAACTCTAACTCCACCTCTACCTCTACCTCTAAGCTTTCTTTACATCTGAGACCCTCCAAAGAGGGAGGTCATCCCATCAAGTTAAAGAGAAAGGTTGCCCATAACCAAGTCAGGAGAGGTCGCCCATGTCCAAGCAAAAGAGAGGTCGACTATGTAACCTTTGGGCTAAGCTGTTAGGCTTCAAGTATCTAAGAGCCCCATGAACTTAGAGGTTCAAGCTGTCACGCTCCAAACAGTGCAAATACGGAGACTATACATATGGTCGTGGATTAATAACTGAAATTTTGGATCCTAAGATACTTTTTAGTATGTTAGAAGCAACCAATGGATGCCTCGAGACCTAAAAAGAATTATTAGAAAAGATAAATACCTAATGTTAATTTTGAAAAAATTCAGATGTTCTTCATATCGTATACAATTGAGGTCAAAAATGAAACCTAGAAGAAAAATGGATCGTAATGGTGTATCACAAAATATTCCAAAAATGCAGCTATGAGGAGTTGCGAAAAGATTTCCAATGAAGGTCCATTAGGTAATTTGCCATCAAGCACCAATTAGGACATGAAAACAAAGGCAAGCATTAAGTTGGTAAAGTGAAAAGGTGATGGCAAGTGGCCTTAATCTTTACCCTTAGATAATTAATTTGGTTAATCCATAACCATCCAAAATTAATTAAATTAAGTAAATCAAAATTTAGAAATTATATTAAGGTTAAATTCAAGAAGTTTCAAGCATTTTTTAGCATTTTCTTCTTCTTCTTCTCTTCCACTCTTGTTGACCACTATCTTCAAGGAAGCCCAAGAAGAATTTTTAAGGTTTGATTAAGGTTCTTGATAAATTGCAAATCCAACATGTTTTTAGTTCCTAATTTTGTGCTTTTTGGTATTTAATGTGCTTCATTATGGAACTTTATTTAGTTTTTCTTCTTTTGATTAGGAATTGTTGGATTTGGCTAAAAGAAAGCAAAAAGAGCATAATTGATCAAGTTTGGAACATTGGAGTCGAAGTCAAAGCTATATGGACGTTTTCTTGATGTTGTCAAGAGTTAAACTTGCCCAAGGCTAACTGCCGAGGGAAACACTACGGACTGCAATTCTTTAGCCTGCTGGCCCACATTTTTAACAGCCATTCTACGCTTAAAATATAGCCTAGGAAAGAGATTAGAACACTAATTTAATGTCCAATTTTGTGGTATTGATGTGGGGCCTACTTTTATTATTATATAAGCACAATTTAGGTCTTTAAGAGGGCATTCTGTTCACATTCAATATCAGTGACGTTTTTTAGGTTTTATTCCAGTTTCTTCAGCCATTTTTCCATGGCCATGCGTGGCTAAATTTCCCTCTTCAGTTAAGGGTTAGTTCAAGGTTGAAGTTTTTATGATTGTGAGACCTTAATGTTCTTTAATTCTCTTTGATTAATATATTGCATTTATGTCTTTCCTGTGGCTTATTGGGAAAATATATCCTTGATTTATTTCTATTATTTGATCAAACAGGGCCCATTGTTCATTTAATAGAAATTTGCATAGCTAATCAACTAGGCTAAATCTGTAATTGCTTAGTTGAATTGATATAAATAGCAATTGATATAACTTGATTGTAACTAGGCTTTTAGGTTACATTAAGTGAAGGCATAATCTAATCTAAATGAATTCTTATGGTTTTTGTTTGTTAGGGCAAGGTCTTTTTAGTTTTTAATGCAATTGGCAAATTAAATCCTTCGTCGTACTTAGGGTTATTTGTTAATTATGGGTTATTATTAGATCGTATCTTAACAATATAAGAGTAAGGAAAGATTGGTTGGATCATCCTACTTTCTGACTATAACTTGTCTGTAATATTTAATTGAAGAGTTATCCTAGAGTCGATAATCAATCCAATAAACTTCATACCGCAGATTATCTTTGACTGAGCTTTTCCCATTGATTCCCTAAATTTATTTTACTTTGCTGCTTATTTTCATTTTTAATATTTCAATTTTAAAAAATCCCCCGTTTACTTTAATTTTCAGTTTTCTGTTTCAATTCTAGTTAGCCTTGGGCAAGGCTACTCACTTGGGTTCAACCCTTCTCACCCTATTTGCAAGTTTCTTTGTTTAATTTGGAAGAGCAGCTTTTTATTTTTTGTGGATTCGACAACCATCAGTTCCTCCTTGTAAGAGCTTAAGTCTAAAGTGAGTAACTACTACCAAGTCTTGGTTTACTTATTTGTGTAGTAGTTTTAAGCATATATATATGAAGAAGAAGGTAAAGTGAGGGCAAGAACATAAAGAAAATAGATAAAAAATGGGTGATTAAGTTAAGAGATGGCAAGAGAGAGTAGGAATAAGTGCGGACATGGAATTAGAAGTTAGAAAGGGGTTGAGAATTGAAAAAAGCTATTTCGGCTAGGGTTAGGGTTTTGACAAGTTTTATGTTTATATAGGAATTAAAGAAGGAAGTGTAAGAGATAAAGGAAAAGAAGGTGATAAGTAATGGAATAAAATCAAGGAGAAAAGGTTCGACACTTTAACTATTATAGCTAAACTTTTGTTATATTTATTTTGTAGTGTTTGATTGTGCTTTGATCAAATTGAGTTTTGTGAAATTGATTTGAGTTGAGTATGTATGCATGCATGCATGGGAAACTGAGGTTTGGAAATATTTGTTTTGAAACCAAACTGCGAGATGTCGCGCACACGACGTGATGGTAGTGCGCCCGACCTCTTTGCGAAAATGATTTTGGAAGAGTTTTGCTCGTGGGTCTCGCTCGTAATGCCTCATCTCGCTTGTGACGGGTGTGCAGCGTGTGCGCATCATTAGGGTAATGCTCGTGAACTAATCAAGTTCACCCAGAAGAGTTTGAGGGTTCTGTCACATTTGAGATGACCTCAACAGCGCAAGGGTAGTGAGCATGACCAAGTGTCTCACGCAAGAACCTTGTGCTATGATTCTTGGAGAATAAAAACTAGTTTGAATACCCTTTTTTTGGAATTAAATATTGAAATTGTGACACCTGATGATCATGTGAAGATAAAAGAAATCCTAAGATAATTACTAGATAAAAAGAAAGAATATGATTCAAAAATGATGTAAACATGAATGACATGTAACTCGAATATAAGATGTGAATATGGAATGCTCTACCTGGCTAGGAAGAACCTTATGATAAAGATATGATGCATGATACAATAACACTATACAGTGCTGCTTACGAAATGTGATATGTGAACAATTGTGATGGCTGTGCTGATGATATCATTAGGGGTAGTTACGACTACAATCTATGACCTAATTGATCACATTTTGGGATAGCTACGACTACGATTTATGACAAAAAATGTGAATGATTGCATAATCGAAGTAGCTACGGCTACGATCTATGTCCAATTAAGGATACTAAACCTTATCTTATGTTGTTCTACCATACTAGTAGAGCGAAATCAACAAAAGAATGAGACAAGACAGCATTGTGTGTCTGTAATGCCCCTTAAACCAACTATTTCTAACCGAACCAAGTTGTGTCATATTACATATTACATGGTATACATATCATATTCTAGATTTAATTATAAAATATGGACATATTTTTTTTTTCTTCTATTTTAGCTTTACTTGTGCTGACTTCAACTTCACATATTGACAAGGTTGCCAAGGTATAATGCCTCATTCAGCAATTTTTTTTTTTCCCAAATAAGTGTCATTTTTTGTATTTTTCATTGAGATGTGTATTTGTGCATTTTCAGGCTTGAAATATTTTAATGACAACTTATGCAAGCTTGAAGATAAAAATGTTGAGCACATGCCTATAGGATTTGAAGTAGTTTTCCCTTCACTTCTAGAGCTTGCACGAAAATTAAACATTGAAGTTCCCCGAGGATTCTTCAGTTTTGCAACAGATCTACGCAAGCAGAAATTTGAAACTCAAAAAGTAAATATAATTTTCAAAACATATAATTTTCGGTTCATTAAAGATTATATGTTTTGAAAATTATATTTACTTTTTGAGTTTCAAATTTCTGCTTGCGTAGATCTGTTGCAAAACAGAAGAATCCTCAGGGAACTTCAATGTTTAATTTTCTTGCAAGCTCTAGAAGTGAAGGGAAAGCTACTTCAAATCCTCTAGGCATGTGCTCAGCGTTCTCATCTTCAAGCTTGCATAAGTTGTCATTAAAATATTTCAAGCCTGAAAATGCATATATACACAACTAATTACATAAGCTTATCTCAATGAAAAATACAAAAAATAACACTTATTTATGAACAAAAAAAAAATTTGCTGAATGAGGCATTATACCTTTGGCAAACTTATCAGGATGCAAATTCCATGATTTTAAAGCAATGACACAAGCAAGAGTATTGAGAATTCAATCATGTGCAGTGAAGATTTCAGCATTGCTCCATGAACCATCTGGTAACTGATTATCCGAAATCCATTCAAGAGAAGATGGGAATTGAGGATTTCCACTTCCATTTATATCTTCAACGAGGCTAACCCAAGCTGTATCATATGCTGATATGCTTATTTCTCCATCCTCCATGGATTCCAACTTCTTTTTAATGCTTTCAACAATTTTCGCGATCTCTTTAGATGTCGTTACCTTAATTAACAATTTTTTTAAACCATATTTTTAGACAAACAGTTTCACGTGATGCAAATACAACACAAGAAAACTAGTCTTGAAATCACCTCTAGTTCTTGCACTTCTATATCATCTTCCGGGATCTGGTTCTGCTTGATCAATGGAGCTTCTGCATCTGTTTTAATACAAAGCTGTTTATACTTGTACTCTACACTATAAGTCAAGGTTTTTAAAATCCAAATTTTACTTCGAATCATTGGACTGCTATTCATGAAATCGGATCATATATAATATCGTAAAATTCAACAAAAAAAGGTCAAAACATTGCATACCAAAATAAATTGGGAAAAATAGTCATTTTCGTTTTTTTCAGAATTACTATATTAATTGTTCTCAAATATTCATCGCTAATCTCTAGAGTTTATTTACTTTATAGCCTGTTAATAATAGGATATTTATGAATTTTGAGTTTCAAAATATGAAAATCTCAAAAATAATCTTCTGATCTAAATATTTCAATCATAGGTTATCTAAATTAAAAACCTTTTTTTTGTATTCTGAATTCATAAAAGTTTAAAATTGGAATGTAAAATCTATCAAAATTAAATTTTGAAAATTTACTATTTGGTTGAGTAAGGCCATAGTAGGAATATTGCATGTCTTTAATTTCTGCAATTGCCACTAGTAATCAAAGAATCATAAGGAAGATTGTGATCAAGATAGGAACATGAAACAAACAACCTGGGTCAAGGTGGCATCCCAGCTTTGCTTACTCGTAGGTCGAGATGGGGTGTTACACAAGAGGCCCAAGGAATCCTATTAAACGCGAAAACGGTGGGACTAGGGTTAAGCATGGGGCGGGTTCGGGGGCGGGATTCCTAAAACTCATCCCCGCCTTGCCCCTAGTAATCAAAGAATCATAAGGAAGATTGTGATCAAGATCGGAACATGAAACAAACAACTCGGGTCAAGGTGGCATCCCAGCTTGGCTTACTCGTAGGTCGAGATGGGTGTTACACAAGAGGCCCAAAGAATCCTATTAAGCGCAAGAATGGTGGGACTAGGGTTGAGCAAGGGATGGGTTCGGGGCAAGTTTCCTGAAACTCATCCCTCCCCGCTCACTAATATGTCGCCCTCTTCACGCCCTACTCCGCTAAGGGTTGGGTTTTCAGGTTGGGGAATTATCAACGGGTTTTTTTATATGAAAAATATAGATTTTTTTAAGAAAAAAAAGAACTTAAGTATTTTACATGCATTTAAATTGCAAAATAAAATCAATTAATTACATAATCTATCAAATAAATCGAAGAATTCAACTGATAGAAACAATACTTACTACTTCTACACTGAACTTTATTTAATTAATCAAAATATAATGCAACTTTCACAAATATAATGCAAGGTAACTCAAATTTATATGTCAATTATTTATGAATTTTAATAAAAGGCATATTTTTATAGTAATTATTACAAGCCAACATATTTATTATCATATAGAATTTAAAATTTTAAAATTATTAATAAAATTATAATATTATTCTCGAGCGGTGTGGTTACACTAAACTCATCCCCACCCCAAACCCGCTGCTGATTTCAATATTAAAACTCATCCTCGCCCCATACCCCAACGTACTAGGTAAAATGTGCCCTCGCACAGGTCGGATTTCAATAGGTCCCATTGGATCGGGTCTAATGCTCAACCCTAGATAGTGTCACAACCCAAATCAGGGGTCAATGACCGGCGTACAACCACACCGAAGTCTAACTACACAGGCCTTTAAAAATAAATACTAAAATGCAAATAAACAAAAATTACTATGTCAAAATTTCTTTAAATTAAAAATGCAAATTGAAACAACGTAATTTTTTTATTTTTTATTTTACAACCTAGAAATCAACTAGAACATGAATCTAACAAGACCAAACAAAACTATCTTGACTTGAATGTTCGGCTCAAGAAGAAAGAATTTACGCCTCATCACAGCATAATATCGAAAAACATGCAGAACAAACTATATAGGTGTAAGCGTTATATGCGCACTCAGTAGGTCCATGAATGGCATGGAAATACTTCTAAAAATAATAGTGGCAAAAGTAAATAATTCAGTCATAGACAATTCCAAATATGTTGGTGTGTAGGGGCCATCAATTGCTAAAAACTTCATCCCTTATACCGCCTCAATGATAATTAATCAACAATGATAATGGCCTTTCTTATAACAATCTCAATAATCAATATCAAATACAATTGAATAGGCAAAATGCCTCAATAAACAATTTCAATGAACTCCTTGGCCTAGCATCCTCCGTCCCCATATGACACACTATCGCACAGCATAAGAAATATCACGTTCAAATAATCCACAATAATTTATTCAAACACACGTTTCTCTATCTCCTAATCACATGCGGGTTTGGGTAAAGAAAGAATATAACATATCGAAATAGAAAGAATAATTTACTTTCAAACCAATTAACAGTACTTCAAAAGTTCAAAATTTTTGGAGATTCTAAGTCCCTCAAACCAATTTTATTTTAAAACCCAAACAACACAGATATCTAACTGACAACAGTAGAAAAATTAAATTATTTCAAAAATCAAACCATCTGAAACTCAATTAAAAATATTTTTATTTAAAACATAACTTTTAGAAATCAAACATATAAAAATTTCAAAGCAAAACTATTTTCTATAATTTATTAAAATTTGTCAAATTCACAGCATCAACGTGAACATCATAGCAGAGAATTTTTCATTGAAATTCAATTAATTAAAATAGTTAGATGCTCTCAACACCCAATTTAATTACTCTAAGCCCTAACATGTCATTAATATTAAATTTTAGAATTTAATTGACACCCTAACATGCATAAGAACAATGAAAATCACCAAATTTAATTTAGAACTCTAAATCTCAATTTCTCTTTAAAAATCCTAATTAATTTAGTTTTAAATCTAATTAATTCAAATAATTAGAAAAATAATGTGCCCAACATGATCCTAATATGATCTAATTAAATGAAAATCAACATAATGCAAAAGAATCAAGAAAAACCTCAAAAAAACTCAAAAAACACAAAAAATCAAGCTGTTAGAATCAGACCCAAAATGATAGGCAGCTGGCATGCTAGGTCGCCAAACGACATAGCACCACAAGCTAAATGATGATGCAGAGCTCCAAAGTGCCTCGCTGAATGACACATCTGGCATGTCGAACAACGATGCGTGCTGGTACACTCTAAATGCTAAACGACAAGCAGAATAAAAAAAACCCTCTAAACCCTATTTTTCAAGACACCTGAAATTCTAAGCATCTAAAACACTTAACCCATTGTTTAGTGGCCTATTTATAGTAAAAATAAAATTTTAAAATTACTTAATAAACCCCCTAATTTATTTATTTAATTAATTAGCTCTAAAATTTTATTTAAACACTAATACCAATCCAACACCAATTTAAATACTAATTCTAATCCAACAATAATATGCATTTAGAATTAAACCCCCAATTTGAATTAATTACAGATTTCTAATTAATACAAGTCAAAAAAATATTTTAATTTATAAAACACCAAAAAATACAAATAAATGACAAAATTACCACGAAACCCAAAAATATAATATTATACTCAAAACAACCGTCTTGTCATTCTAAGTATCGAACGGACATCCAAATTACCAAATTATATCAAAACAAAATATAAGGGTGCAAAATGACCATTTTACCGCTAAACTCAAATCTCATAAAAACCAAGGGTTTTACAGGTGGGACCACTTAGGACTCCTTATACAAGGCCTTCTTCAGGCATTAGTTAGACTAATCGCACTTGAGACTTTCAATTCTATCAGATTCTTTAAGAATATTATAAGAATCTTACTAAAATTTAGTGACTAAATAGTAATATCGACCAGACTTTATCGACTAAATAGTAATTATGATCAAACATTAGTAACTAAATTGTAAATTAACCAAAATGTCAAGAATGTAAGTGCAATATTGCCAAAATTCAGTGGCAAAATGATAATAATAACAAAAATTATGGACTAATTAGTAAATTTCCATTAATTTTATGTGTGTTTAAACTGGTTTTGCATTTGTAATCATAAAATCATTTTGATTTGGATTTAAATAACTTACGTAGGTTTTGTGTATGAAAGCATCTCATACACCCATGTATGCAAAATTTTTACCCTAGCTATATGCACTATAAAATTAAGGATTTTTACATGAAATATAAACTAAATAGTTGATTATGAATGTACACAATAATTATAATGGACACAATATAATTAAATTGATTGAATCCTACCATCACTGCAAGTGAGGGATAAATCACCACATTTTGGCCGATAACAAAAGTTTTTCCGTTGGCATTTTAGCCCGTACAACCAAGCGCCTCCTGCATATAGATAAATAAATTAAGATACCACCGTTTATGTGAAATTCAACTTCTTAACTTTATTCTGGATCGCTTCTTATTATTTTTCAAAATGGAAAAATCTATATATATATATGTATATATATATATTTTTGTGTGTGTGGGCTAAATTTATTGGTCTATGATGTAAAGAGGAAAAAAAAAATTGTTTTCATTGGCAATTTATACATAAAAATTTATTTCTCTAAAAAAAAAAATAGAAATTTAAATAGCCTCGCCCGAGACATAGAGTTTAAATCCAACGAAAGAGTTTAATAATTTAAACTGCAGAATCATTCATAGATTCCAAAATTATACCTAAGTAGATCTCAATTTTAAAATTTTGATTGAATTAATTTTATATTATACATTGAATTGCTTAAGGGAGCAGCTATCACAGATGATCAAGACATTTCTCTCTGATCTATGCAGGTTTGAAATGGGATGAAGTCAAATATTAGCTTTCTGGGTGTGTGTGTAAGAAGAAAAGAAAAGAATATGCTTATGAAAATAAATAATATAAAATAATTCTTCATAAAATTTGCAATAAAAAATAAATCTTTTAAGCGGAAAACCATTGGATGTGATTTAGTATTAGGGTATAGTTAATTTAAAACATTTGCACAATGAATTAGTACGGGATGAAAATATCTGAACGACTATCGCTGTACTAAACTGTTTTACTAAACGGGATTAATTGGAATTTCATAAAAGAACTTTTGCAATGCTTTTTTTAGGCGTTAATTAGGTAAAGGGAAAACTGAAAACTTACCACCAGCGAAAAGTGTCCAAGGACGACGAAGAGGAGAGAAAGAAGAAGGAAGGGAAGAGAGGAGATGGAAGGAGTAGGAAGACATTGAGTGGGTTAGGTTAGTGCTTCAGTGTTGTTTGATGAAACTGTGATGCAATTGAGCAAAAAAGAGTTTGATATTTATAGAAAGAACTTTCACTTACAATATTTACTTAATAAAATATGTTAAAAAAAATTTTCCTTAATTAAAAAAAAAAGTACAATAAATATTTAAGAAACTTTGCGTGCAATTGAGCAACTGAGCTTCTTCTTCTTCTTTTTTTTTTTTAATTATTATGAAATTGAAAGATAACCAAATATCATTAAAAAATATTATTTAAAAAATAAATAAATAATAAATTCTTAATGTTCATCTTTTCGGTAGTTAGAACCAAAAATTAGAAAAGTGAGACATTATAATCAGGGCAAAACCTAGGCAACTGCGTGAACATTCAAAATAAATAAATAAATAAACATATATATATATATAACGAATTGTTAAGACAAATAAAATAAAATATAGTTTAACAAAAAATGAATTTTTAATGAATTAATTTAAGAGCAAAGCTAATAAATTCTTAATGTTCATCTTTTCGGTAGTTAGAACCAAAAACTAGAAAATTGAGACATTATAATCAGGGCAAAACCTAGGCAACTGGGTGAACATTCAATATATATATATATGTCAAAGCCCTTCAAAATACATATCGATTCATCTAAACTAACTTGTTGTAATAGTGAAAACATGTCAAATCCCAATGAAATTATGTAATCAATTTCTCAAAGTTTAAAAAAAGATTACAAGGGTTTTTTTTTTTTTGAATTGTTGAATTAAAAAAACTAGAATTAACAAGGAATTAATAAAAATTGAATAATAAAATTAACAAAAATCAAATCTTACCAAACTTCCAATTCAAGAGTATGAACTCCATCAAATTGTAATCTTGACTCCATCAAATTGTAATCTTTATCATAGGCTTAAAAATCAATTTTCTTATATCCAAGTACCTAGTCTACTAAATCGGGATCTCGCAAATAGCAATTATTCTCCTAATATAATCGACTCCAACAATCGTTCAAAATCAAATTTTATCATTAACTTAACTGGGCACAATCATTCTATATCAATTCAATGATAGCATTAAAAATAGTGAGAATGACCAAGCCAAAATCACAAATCTGCAATTTAATCAATTTCGTATCTTTATTTTCTAGAGCCTATCATGTAAGCTATGTAATTGGGGCCCTCAATATACACACACATGAGCCAACTTCTTGCTACTCAATTCAGTCATTCATGACAATTACGGATCACAAACTCATGACTAGCGATAGAAAAATAAATATTGAATTAAGGTGTCAACTTAATCAATATATAATTTATAGAATAAGAAAAAGAAAATAAAGATTACTTGGATTGAAGAAATTATAGTTTAAGTACAAGCCTCACAAGACCACAATTGGAATTAGTTCACCCTTGAATCAGAAATAAGAACTTAACCACTCATGGTGGAATAAGAACAAAAGCTGTCAAGGAAGAAGAACTCGTGCCGCTCTCTCTTTTTCAGAATCGTGTCCCCCTTTTTTGCAAAATAAGACTCCTTAAATAGGAAGTCAGACCTTCAAAAAATAAAAAGGAAAATCTAAACAAATAAAATCCTAGAAAATATTTTCCTTGTCCAACAATTCCAAAATAATGGAAATAACATAAAAATAGGTCAATCCCGAATTTAGCTCCAAAATTCAACTTTCTTTCCATTTGTTTCCAGTAGGCCGTCATTTACAAGGCGTGGTCATGTCTTGTTGGAGATGATCTGTTGCCCAACTTCTTACTTTTCTTCCAAAAGACTTGATTTTCACATGGAAAGACAAAAACACGCTTTTTAGTTGATTTTCACCATTACATCCACATTCCACCTCCTAAATCAAAATAAACATAATTTTCAAAAAGTAAACGCACAATATAAGAAGAATATGAGGAAATTAAACACAATAAAGTATAACTAATTATAACCTATAAAAAATAAAAGTATATATATATATATATATATATATATATAATTGTTAAGACAAATAAAATCTAGTTTAACAATAAATGAATTTTTAATGAATTAATTTAAGAGCAAAGCTAGAGCATCCGAATTTGAGTTTGAGTGCTCTTGGATTCTGTTTTGTAATTTTTCTTTTAGATTATTAACTATTGAATTGTTTGTACTCACCCAAGGCTTGCCTTGGGCACTGGGCAGGCGCCCATCCTGCCCCTACCCATAAAACTTTTGTGAAGTATGAGGTTAGGAGTAATATTTGTTATATCAGCGTCGGTATGGAAATAAATAAATAAAATCTATTAATCAGAAATTGTAGAATAATTACAGTGATTAAAATAACAAGCTGTAAACAAATTGTAAATTAAATACAAACCAATAAACTGAATTTAAACCTTTAATCGAAATATGAACAGACGAAGATCGGAAAACTGAGGCCAGTATAAACGGTCTCCTTAAGATGCGATATTGTTCATTGGGGCCAATATTTTCGTTGAATTAGGTTTCTTTTTTGGGTTTAGAAGTGTCGAAATTAAATTAGTAAAAATAAATTTACATTGAGAGAGGAAAGAGGCTTGGTAAGGAGAGCACCTACCACTGGGCTACTTTCTTATAGGCAATGGTATTTGAACCTACGACCTTTGGGTCGTTAGGCACCACAGTCAGCCACTAGGCTAGATGGTTGTTACCGTATGCATCAAGTTATTTCTACTTTTCATTTAAAATAATATTTTGAGGACATTATAGTAATATGAAATTTTATACTGAATATTAGATCTTAAATAGTACTCAACTTATAAGTTGAATTTAATTAATTAATTAAATTCAAATCATATTCTAAAATAATATTATTTTAATTATTAATTAATTAAATTTAAATCTTATTCTAATAAGAAACACAATATAATTATTAATATAATCAAAATTAAATTTAGAGATTTTTCTTTTCAGAAAACATACTTTCCTATTTCATCAAATTAACTATTACATCATCGTACATGCACACCATAATTGAACATCTTACTCAGACAATTTTAACACTCAAATAAAAACAACTACAACCAGTATTTAATATAATATTTATGCCGCAAGACAATTAAGGTTACTAATATTTAATTTATTCACTATGATTAAAATACAAATATGAATTCAAGTTTGTAAGTCTACATTGCTTGCTCATTTAATTTAGGGCAAATTAGTAAATGCCGCAAGACAATTAAGGTTACTAATATTTAATTTATTCACTATTATTAAAATAGAAAAAATGAATTCAAGGTTATAAGTGTACATTGCTTGCACATTTAATTTAGAGCAAATTAGTATATGCCCCAAATAAATGTTTAATTTTGCAAAAATACCACAAAATCAAAAACCCCAAACTATAACACAAATAATACTATATACCATAATTGCCCTTAAAAACACACTAGGCCCCTTTCTTCTTCATGTCCGTTGCAGTTAGGCAACACGAAATTCACCAAAACACAGGGAAGTCCAAAATTGAAGGAAGAGTGTGGTCTCTTCCGCCATCGCCACCGCCTCGGCTTTGTTCAGGACGGGCAAATACAAAGTACGATTCTTTTTGGTTCCTGTAAAAGAACTCTGACTAGTGAGGAATGTTTTATCAACACCGTTGCTCCAATGGATTCGTTAACACTATCAAAAAGCTACAGAGTTGCAAGATTTCTTCCAAGCGAGATCTTGCTTTTAGTATGACCAATGCCCAGCGTTTGATGGTTTGATACAGATCGACCAGTGTTTCTGATGGAAATGACAATAAGTCAAGAAAAGGATATTGAGAAGAGATAAATATTTTCATTAGATGTACTTGATTATATACAGTAGAGAGAGGTAACTGAAACAGAGAAGCTATGCCTACAATATCTCTAACTAACTTGATTAAATATCTAGTTTGAAT
>CATIWJ010254159.1:0-45957 GCA_949640765.1 Croton laevigatus | reverse complement strand
CATATCCAAACTCGATTTTTCTATCACCTAACAAATGGTTCTCGAAGATTGTCTCTGCAAGAAGTGAGTACTATGATTTATGATTCTAATCTTCAATAACAAATTTTTCTGTACGGTTAACGTTTTCATTGTTAACTTTCTCTTTACTTGGTGATTTGTTTTATTCTGAAGTTAATTGTTTAGGTGCTTTGATTTTCTTTGGACTTCATTGATTCCAAGTGGATCTCTTAGGTTTTTGCAATTTTTCTTTTGTGTATATCTTTTCCCGAAATCCCTAAAAGTGTTCTTCTATTCCAGAAACTAAAACGCAAAATTGATTAACTGCTTATCGCTTCCGTGTCCTTAATCTAGCTTATCATCTTTGTGTGATTATGAAATCTAAATGATTTTCTCTACTCTCTAATTAGGTGGATTTACAGTTTTGAATTCTTATTGTGTGATTTTGTGGTTCGTTTTGCATACAGATTAAAGTGATCCTAAATGGGAGGAGGAGCAGAGTATGAACAAGAAGGTGGAGACTTCTGGGGGAAAGTACGGAGCATGTCTGGCAGTCCGTACTGCAGAACCAAGCAATGGAAACGTAACACTGCCATTGCTTTATTTGGCGTTTTTCTCATCTGAATCCCAATCGCCATGATATCGGCGGAGCTCGAGGTATTTCCTATTATCCTTTGGTTAATAATATTGTTATTTGGTATCTAATTGCCTAGAAAAGGGAGAAATTTAACATTGAAAAAGTTATAGATCTCCATTCTTTCGAGCTACTGAATTAGGTTATTTGTGTTGAGTTTAATTGTGGATTAGGGAGCATAAGTGGTCAGCTTCATCAAGTTGTATAGCACTCTATCTTGTTTTTTGCTACAAAGCTATTACTTGATGTTCCAGATTTTGGAAAAAAACTAGAATGAAAACCATAAACGTAGCCATTGCAGCCTCCCATACTCCCAACAGATGATTATGCACCACCATTTGCCACTCCTACAGGCACTCACCGGTCACCAGTTACTGGACCTTAACCGATGGTTCCCTTTAGGTGAGTTTCATTTTTAGCTTATGAAAAATTGCATAGTCAATTATTCCTACTACTAGTGCTACTGCTTGTGTTGGATTCATTTATGAGGAGCTAAATGTGTTATATATTTTCAGCTCTTTGAGTTCTTGAATTTTGGGTAACAGTTTAATACTTTTGGGTTTCTTTGAGTTCTATTAAAGCAGCAGTTTGAGGCCACAAAGTTTTATAAAACCTTCTTTCCCTTTTATTTTTTGTTATCTTCCGTCTACTATCTGAATCCCTCATGGTTTCCACGTCTTATCTTATTCAATTCAAACTTTTTTATTCAATTTAAACTTTTATTTGCCTTCACTTATGCAATACCCGATATATGTTGGTACTAGCACAATATCATGTTTTATTGTTCATTTTTGTTAGAAATGTGGTTTAATACATGTTTGAATCTGTTATGTTCTTTGTGAGAAATAATTATATCTAGCTTGGTAAATAACAGTAAAAAGTTTAGGCCAATTGCAGAAGGATGGAAGAATACCTACACACCCTGGTTTTAAGTGCTATGTTGTAGCTGATGTTGAAAGCTTGAATTGGGATCCCCATAATAATCTCTCATTTGTGGTGTGTGCTTCATCCTTTCTTGAATAAACCAAGCACAGACTTTCTATTTGTTTGGTTTTGCATTGAAATAAACTAATGTGAACTGTACTGTTTTGTTAGGTGAGTTTGGAAGATGGTACAGTCTAAGGTTTTGATATCCGAACTGTGAAATCTAATTCAGATTCTGATTTAAAGCCAAGTTTTACTCTCCATGCACATGACAAAGCTGTTTGCTCTGTCTCCTATAATACTTCGGTGCCTAATGTAATTCTCCTTCCTTTTGAATCTCAATTTTTGTCAGGGATTTTTGAATACTAACTGTCTGCCTTCATTATGTTACAGCTTGTTGCAATAGATCTACAGATAAAATGGTACTTCATTATTCTTTTTTCTTTTCTAATCGGCCTACTCATAGCTGGCAGCATTTTGATTCTATGAATAATCATAATACTGCTCTCATATTATGCAGGTCAAACTTTGGGCTTTGTCAAACAACCAAACATCGTGTGTAGCATCGAAGAACCCAAAAGCAGTACGTTATTTATCTTCTATTTGCATCTTTGAAGAACGATGGTTCAATGTGCACCATTGTGCAGGTCTTCGTTGAAGTGAATTGGGGTTTTGATATTTAATTTGTTATTTCGGTCTAGGATTGAAGAATAAGTGATTTGATTTTTAATTTGGATTTTGGATTTAGACAATCAATGCAAGCAATACCTTTTATCTTTCTTGCAGGTGTTTCTTTAGTACATTTACTCATAAATTTATTTTAAGAACAAGTTTATTTGGAACTTTGTCCCCTGCCCACTTGTTAGGTTTGGCTTTCACTTTCATTTTCTTGTAGTGATAATTGCTATTAATTATTGTATATGAAAGTAGCCAATTGCCTTCAAGTTCTTCTTTTTTTAGGTTTTAAGAAACATGGATAATGGATTATTATTGGCAATTACTAATTAGTCAATGTATTTGGGTTTTGATAAAATAATTTCAATTGACACCTTTCTTTCACACCCTTTTGGAAAAAAAAATAAGAACTTTTGCAGCTAAATATGAAATATTCAAACTATAAACAGAAATTGTTTGAAGTTCAGTTGAAACATGGAAATTCTAAAATTTCTGTTGGTTTTAATGCTTCAAAATCACGTTTTTGCAGGTATTTGATTTCTATGCATTGGGTAATTGCTCTCATATCTGGAGGCATCTCTGTAGGTCTGATTGCTTATGGGAACTTCCCACCAAAGAGAGATGGCCCTCAAGTGTTTTCTACAGAGAATCTTCTCCTTCTGCTTCAGCTCCCATCATAAAGGTTCAATCTTTTCTATTATTCCTTTGTACATTGTTAATATTATGGAGAAATTGAGCAAACCCACTTAAGATATACCTATAATATTCTTGTAATATTTACCTATAATATATATCTATAATATTCTTGTCAGGTTTAGCAATTATGAATATTCTTCAACCTTTCTAGTTGCTACGCAAGTGGTCAGTTAGTCAAATGGGCAAAGGCCTTAGTAATGAGCTTATATTGCTATTAATTATTACGATATATACCTATAATATTGCTATGCACTTCACTCTTATGTTACTCAAACACTTCACTCGTATTGCTATTAATTTTTGTAATATATACCTATAATATTCTTGTTAGGTTAATATTCTTGTCAGGTTTAGCAACAATAAATATTCTTCAACCTTTCTAGTTGCTACGCAAGTGGTCAGTTAGTCAAATGGGGAAAGGCCTTCGTAGTAAGCTTATGTTGCTTTTATGTATATTATTGCCTTGGGTGATTTTTTTCCCAAAATCGAGATTTGATATCTTTTGCATAACTTGAATTTATCAGTTAACTAGGCTTTTGACATGTTAGGTTCAAGAAACAAGTGAGGAGAGCCTAGCAGCTGTTGCAAGTATGTTTAGCAGCAAGGCTAAAGGTAACTGTTCTAGGAATTGACAATAGAATCTTTGATAGTCTGTTGTACATGCAAGATTATATTCTTAATTAATTAAAATATTGAAGCAGTTTTTGTATAGAGTTCAATAGAATCTTCACCTAATATAGAGTTCTTATATTCTGCATATTCTCTTAATTTTTATACAAGAAGATTTTAATTTTTTGTTCGTTTTTCAGTGTCAAATAATATCTAGTTAACTTTTGATCTAGAATTACAGAACCAAGCAGATATACATTGTTATTGGTACCAAGCAGGAGTGTGGCACTTTGATCAGATTCTCCTCGTTGAGGGTGCTGTTGCAATGTGAAGTATGCACTATTCAATGTATTTAGTTTTTCATTCAAACTCTAGAAGAGTTTAGTGTATAAAATGTTAATAAAATTCATGTGTAGAGTAGGGACATGATTATTTATTATTTTATGTTATAAGGAGCCTGCAGCTGTAATGTAAAAAATACAGCTTTTATTTTTTATTTAATTGTAGTATTTTGATTTATGTTCTATATTCTCAAGCTATTATTTACTAATTCTACAAAATTTATTTGTCCACTATAAATTTGCAATTATAATTTGAATTACAGGAATCAATAAATGATAAAAATAGTTTATAATAATAATAATAATAAATATTGATTTGTAACCATAAAATATTATGACAATTATTTTGTCATTTTGTGACAAATTATTTTTGTAGCGTAATATATATTTGTCACTATAAAATATACTATTTCATAATTAAAATACACTATTTGTGACTAAATTAAATTTATAGTAATGAATTTATAACTTATTATGAAAAAATATTTTATCACAATAAGTTAGCTATGACATAAAATTTAGTCACAATAAAACATTAAATTGTTACAAAATAATATTTTGTCACAATATACTTATTAAGACAAAGTTATTACAACAAAAAAACTTTGTCACAATTTTGTCACAAAAAATAAATTGTGACAATATATATATTTATTTTGACAAAAAAATTTGTAACTAGAAACCAAATTTCTTGTAGTGAGACATGCCGTAGGCTAATCATTGATATCAATAAAGGTAAAAGGTTGTATAAAATACCTACAGGCTTAGTCATTTCATAAAGAATGACACTCATTTTAATTTGGATAGTTATAACATCTTGCTAGAGACCAATTATAACTTATGGACTTAAATGATATTTGGGGTTCATTGCCAATACTGGACGGGACTTTTGGATTACACATATAAAAGGATTCGGGATGGACTTTAAAGCTTATTAGATTAGGCCCAATTGATTGATTAATTAAATTATTTAATTAATTAGATCAAAACTATTTGGAATAGGGGATTAAAATGACCCATTATAGGTTTGAACCTAAATTAATTGGTTTGATTTGGGAGGATTAAAATGAATAGAGATTCGGTGTTCTTCTAGACTTGGTTTAATATAAGATGTAAATGTTTCATTTTGTATTTGAGAAATACAAAACTAAAACAACTTAAAATCTATCTAATCTTTTCATTCATTTTTTATTTTCAAATGAAAGTAGAAAACAAAAATGAAATATATTCATTTTATAGAAAAACGAATGATAATTTTTTGTTTTATGAAATTGAAAATAATAGAAATCTTCTTTTTTGAAATCAAGAAGTCAGAAATGAAAGCTTCCAGTAAAGATCAAATTGAAACTCTCTTCATCCCTTCTTCTATTCTTCTTTTGTTTTCAAACATTAAAAAAGAAAGCAAAACCAAAAATTATTTTAGATTGAGTAAAGGGAGTAACGAAAGCTTCTAGTCCTAGCACACTACAGTCTTCCCCTTATACCTTGTGTATGAAGAAAGAGGGGAGTTGCCATTTACATCCCTGGGTCATTCCATTCGTGAAATGGATTTCGTAGGGAGGCTTCTAGAAATCTAGAGTAAAGCACGCTTCAAAGGTGTATCCCTAAACATCCTTTGATTCGATTGGGTTAGTAGAAACTGTTCTAGTGTTCTTTCCCATATATTTTATTGCTTTTGTTGCTACATGTTTATGTGATTGTCACGATTTTTACATGTGGGAAATCCAATAGTGACATCGGAGCTTATATCTATTAACCCAATTGGTTATGGAGTTCATAAAATGTGATTTTATGTGTTTTGGATTAGAATCAGACCTAGTTTGCTTGATTAAGGTTTTAATAGTTAAGACTAGAATCCTTTGTTTGATTGATGCTACTTGCTGAATTTTAACCCAATTTTGAAAATTAGGGTTTTTAATTGATCATTTAAAATAAATTAGGTTTTAAAGGGTTAAAATCATAATATTGCATGATTAGTTTGTTTCGGTAATTTTATGACATTGTCATATTTTATGTGATATAATGTTAATTGCAATTTCTGTTAATTTCATGATTTTATTTTATTAAAATCGAATTATGCAATTGGATTGTATTTTATTATATGTTGACGATTTAAGCGTTAAATTCATAACATGTAATATTATTAATTGAGAAATTGATTAAAACAGTGTTTGGCACTTAAGCGTTTTAATAGTGTAATTACAATTATAAATCACTTATTCGATGAGTTAGTCAATTGTTGACTGAATAGGTTTGACCTGAACCCTTTATTGGGTTCGTTTATGAGTTGGTAATTGTACGATTTCTTTAATGGTTGGCTTAAAAAGTTTATAATTGGGAATGCCATATGATTCGTGATATTTGGAATATATATATTATTTTTGTGATTGTGTAAATTTATGAATGAATGTCATTATATAGTGCATATCATGGGCCTAGTTACAATGGTTGTAATTTTTAAATATGGCCTGTGCGTCGTTAATTTTATTGTAAATTTTTTAAATTTTATTAGAATAGGATTTTATTAAAAATTTAAAAACTTTGCAATAAAATGAGGACTGAAGCTCAATTGGTGTTCTACGAAGCCCAATGAGAGGACGGTGCCTGAAGTTTGAAGCATACAATACATGTAGGGCTTAGTTTTAGATTTTTGGCCTACGATATGTCACATTTACATTTTTTGCTTTTACGTTATATATATTAATATGCATGAATGTATGGATTTTGTATGCCATGTAAGCTAGTAAATTAAAATGGAATGAATCCCTACAATAATAAGTCCGATATTGCCTACCTAGTTAAAAAAATATTGAGCGTTAATAATCGAAGGATGGGCTAGCCAAAGCTAGGTGCATTAGATTATCGTTGTAAAGTGGGAGTTGAGGTCAATGTTATGCTCAATGCTCGGATGTAAGTTTGACTTAACGTGAGCAATGGGACTGTTCTGACCTTAGGCAACTAATGGGATAATGCCTAACATTAGATGTTAATCTCATTTTATCCAAGGGTTATATGTGATATAATTGGAAGAGTTCCTACCTAAATAGCTAAGTTCTAGGTGTACGGACTTAAGTTGACTAGAACGAAGTGAATTATGGATCTTGGCCCATAATAAACACTAACGCAAATTATTTCAAAGGATATTAATTTGAAATTATGGGATAATTAACAAAATTCTTATAACTAAAATCTTGCAATTTTTTATAGTTAAAAATGGCATTAAACAACATAAATACTTTTTCCCTGAGGTCAGTCCTTGAAAAGGACAAGCTTAATGAAATGAATTTCATTGACTGGTCTTGAAACCTAAAAATTGTTCTCAGGCATGAGAGGAAATTAGAGGTCCTTAAGCATCCTTTACCCACTGAACTTGCTAGAAATGCCATTGCTACCATTTGACATCTTTTGACAAAAAAAAAAAAATTGACTCGAACGACATAACATGCCTCATGTTAGCAACCATAAGCCTAGAGTTATAAAAGCAGTTTGGGGATAGCGAAACCTATCATATTTGGGCCAACCTGAAGGAAACGTTCTAAACAAGGGCCCAACACGAAAGGTACAATACTACCAAGGCTTTGATTGATTGTAAGATGGCAGCTGGAGCTCTAGTAAGTTCCTAAGTTTTGTGCCTAGGGTACCTAAATCCAAAGTCTTGAATATTTGACAAACATACTTGAGATTGTGAAGTTACTAATGTTGTTTCAAGTTATAAAATGTTGTTTCAATTAAACATAATCTAGCCTAAGTAAGCCAAGTTAGGAAAATTGCAAAAAGAAATGAAGTCTTATTCTAGCACAAGCATCATACACACGACCAGTATGCAGTGCTCGCGACCCGTACATTAGACTTCACTTTTTATCTCATGACTGTCACACTCGTGACTTAAGGCAACTCAGAGCTCAAAAATTTTCGTCAAGCTCTGGAAGTCTCGAGATCGATCTTCTCACACGCGACTGCAGCAACAAAGTAGCTGTTACAGTGTTTAACTGCTTAGTCGCACACGCGACAAGGTCATTGCCCTTGCGACAAGGCAAATTTCAGGTTCAATAGCTAGTGCATTAAATGAAAAGCTGACGTAACAGGTATCTGTTGGAAGTCTGTTGAGCAATTCATATGAGAGGTCGCGCACATGACATGAAGGTCGTGCTCGTGACACTAACAAAGACACAGAGCATATTTTTTAATTCAATGTCTAAATGATAGTTTCTTGAATATGGGTATAAAAACTCATTCATACAAAATTTATGAGGTTGCATAACTAGTGAGCATTAATATTTCAATAACCTCATTCATTTTAACTTCATTAATTCATTGTAATCAATTTTTTGAGTGTTTGTTAGTTGGTTGAGTAATAAACCCGATTATTGTTAATTGATAATTTTTAGTGTGAGTTTTAAACACTAAGTGTTGTGCAAAGTTTAGGGTAAGCATCAAACCCTAAATTTGATGTAAAATTGCAAAACCTCTTGTATTTTTCTTTATGATTAGTGGAACCCAATTCTAAGTAGAATTTGAGAAGTGGACGTAGGCAAAGAGTTTGTGCCGAACCACTATAAAACCTTTTATTTTATCCACCAAATTCTGCTCTTAATTTTTAGAATGCCACTAATTCACCCCCTCTTAGTTGCTAAGGGACCAATAATTGGTATTAGAGCTAGTTTTTTTATTAAAAATTTATTGCAAAAGTAGATCCAATGGCAGCACTTCAAGAGCCCAATAACCAATCTCTCAAGCCTTATTTTGATGGAAGTGATTTTTTATTGTGGAAAGCATGTATGGAAAGATAGTTGGAGAGAGAATCTCTATGGGACTATGTTCTCGATGAAGTAAAGGCCTTTACAACGGTAGACCATGTTAGAATTGAAATTTCAACTCTAAGAAAGGATTGGACTGAAGATTACTGGAGGAATTTTGTAAGAAACAACCTATATATGACTGTGCTCATAAATTGCATGTCAAGAGAAGAAGCTAGACGAATCATTCATTTCTCTTCCCCATGCCTTACGTGGAAGACCTTGGAAAATTATCATGAGGGCACGGAATAAGTGAAAGATGAGAAGAAGCTTACCGATATCTTTGAGTATGAGACTTTTATGAGGTTGCCAAATGAAGATATCACCACCATGATAAATCATCTTCTTGCCATGGTTACAAACTTGAGGAAGTTGAGTGAACATTACTTCTCTCAAAAGGTTAATAATGAGATATTGAGAGCTTTAACAAAAATATGGGATCTTTTCATGTTGTCCTTAAAAAGAAGTCACAACATCAATAAGGTGAAGATATATGAGCTCATAGGAGAACTCATATCTTAGGAGCTCAACCTCAACAAGAGGAGTAAAAAAAAACAAGCCTTGGAGTGAAAAGAATATATCCATTGCTCTCAAAACTAGTGAGAAAGGAAAAAAACAAGTTGAAATTTCATCAAGTGGTAAGGAGGAATCAAGTGAAGATGAAGATGACAAAAAGATGATAGCTCTTCTTACAAAAAAGTTTGGAAAGAATTTTGAGTTTCAAAAAAAACTCAAGAAAAAATCCAAGGAAGAACCAACTTGTCATGAATGTGGTAATGTTGGCTACATTAGAAGTGATTGCCAAAAACTTAGGAGAGATAAGAGAAGGAAGGACATGTTGGGTTTCCCACATGCAATGGATGCAACATTCACGAATATAGCAAGTATAGATAAGCAGCGGAAATAAAAATCTAAATGGGAAACCCTCCTTAGACCAGTTTTCATTAAAGCAATTAAGAGTAGGGAGGATTAAAAGTTACCTTTGTTGCGTGCTTTTACCTCTGGATTGCTAAAGCCTCCTTACAAAATCCCTAAGATGCCTGGATGCTCCCACAGAATACTTTTATCAATTCAATTGACCTTATGGATGCTAATGGCAATTTTCTCTTCGTTCACACACACTTAGGGTTTGTTTGGGTTAACCCAAAGCATGCTAGCACTCAAACGAGAAACTAATATGTCTTTTAAGAGGCAAAATATGAAAACCCTCCCTTTGAAAGATTGCATTCTAAATGTAAGAGGAAGAAGGAGAATATAATAGGTTCTCTTACTTGTCAAACGTTTCTCAAACATAAAAGTGGAGGAGTAGTCTTTCGGTTTTATTCACTCTATTATGTTTCTAAAATGAATAAAAAGTGAGAAGTAAATTTTGGCTGGACTCTTTTGTTGCTGCTGTTCACGTTAAACCAACAGAATAAGAGTTTCTCACGTTAGCAAACTCATATATTCAAAACGCAAAAGAATAGGAGAGTAAAAGGAGACTCTTCTATGTTTAATTTGAATTTCAAATTCTAAATTCCTATTATTTTGCGTAAACCACAGAAAAAATGCAAATCTTTTGCATTTTTTGTTTCTTTCACACGCCAAAAGAAAAGCCTAAAAGAGTTGGAGTCTTACTCCAACTTATCCCTTTTAGTTACTCACAAAAACAAAAAATTCCTTCATCCTATCCTTCTAGTATTTCACTTGTATTCCAATTCCCAATTGGAAACAAGTGAAACACGGCATAAGATGGAAAAGGAATGCCGAAATTTTAAATGGAATTTGATTTGGGTTTGATTTCTCAAATCAAACCTAAATCAATTCCATTTATCGAAATCAAACCTAAATCAATTCCATTTATCCTCTCAATTAAATCGAAAACTAATTAGACCAAACCTGGATTCTAAACGCATTAACAGGCTTAACCCATTTTAACCTAATTCAATTAAGGTCTGGTTTAATTAATTGAACCATTTAATCAATTAATTAATTGATTCTTAATCAATAAGCTTCCAGGTTTTACCCGAGCCTTAATAACGTATACGATCCTGAAGCCTCTTTCAATGTTGGTAATGAACAAAAATTACATTTAAGTCCATAAGTTATAATTAGTCTTTAGCAAGACGTTATAACTACCTAAATTGAAATCAAGTGTTAAACTGTCAAATCGACAAGCCTATAACAATCTTATACAACCATTTACTAAGAGATATCAATGATTAGCATAAGGCATATTATTGCTATCATCTTATTATTGCTAATTCATTTTATTGATTCTCTAGTGATCCAGATTAATCAGATAGATGCATAACATTTATCATGCTATCTAGGTTTGTGCAAACACTACTCCGTCTCACTAATCAAATGGCTGGTGATATCTTCTCTCTCATAGAGAAAGTGGCAATCCCTTCACTTTACTCATGTTTCTTAGCATAGTTCCTGGCATACTTGAGCGTACCCATATTTACAACCCTTTTACGGGCATGTTAGGCAATACGTCAAAGGATATGAGAAATTACTTAAGAACCCATAGTAATACCAGGTCTAAGAATTCTAGTATAAGCATTGCATGAGAAATACTTATGACTTTTTTCCACATGTAGTATTCTCATTAAAATGGATCAATCCAATACACTATTCTCTAACATGTATTATGTATCTCTAATCGATATCCTATATCCTATGACCTGTAAAATAAGATCATCTCATAGAGTACATTCTAGTCTTAGTTTATTATCATTCTCATGATAATAATCGACTAGAGATATTTAGAATAGTATTTCTTTTAATGCTTTAGGTTTTACTATCCAGATCACGTATCTAATAACTAAAATAGAATTACTATTCAAAAAATTCATCAAATTAAATTACACAGATAATAAAATTGATGAATTATTCTCATAAATAAATTATAATCCAATTACAAGGAGCTGGGGCCAAGGCTTACACTAACAGGACAAAGAAGATAGAAGATAAGAAGAAGAAGAAGAAGAAGAAGTCTTTCAAAGCCATATATAGCGATAGTGATTATTCCTCTAGTAAAGAAGAAGAAAGTGAAGAAGTTGCAAATCTATGCTTTATCGCCCTAGAGGACAATGAAAGTGGTGATTCCTCTCAATGCTTGGTCTCTCACCAAGAAGCTTCCAAAGAGGTACCTTTTTCTTCTAACTCTCAAACTCCCTCTAAGCATGATAATGATTTATTTGATGATAGTCTAAAGAGGTACCTTCTCCTTCTAACTCTCATTCTCCTTTTAAGCATGATAATGATTTATTTGATGATAGTGATGACATGTCCTTGTTTGAATGTGATGATAAAATGATTAATTGATTTTGTAAAGCCATCACTAAATGTGATAAATACTGAAGATTGAAAAATAAGTATAAAAATAATTACTTGAAAATTGATGATAAGAATGTTAAGTTGAGAAATGTAATTTTAGAAATAAATAAAGAGATTGAAAGACTTAAATGTAATGCTATGAAATGCACTAGTGTGTTATCGGAGAATAAGAGAATGAAAGATCTCATAGCTAGTTATGAGAGAAATCAAGTTATCGATTATGCTCTCAAAGATACTAGAGATCATAAGGATACTAGAGGCTTAGGCTATGCTATGGGCCAAACCTTTAGCAAAACCAAGTTTGTTCCGTCTTCTTAGTCTCCTTAAGTTGAGTCAATTGAGAAATTGACTAATGAATGTGTGCCTAAATGTGACACTTTTATCCCTAAAAATGATAAAGGGAAAGCTCAAATGGTTGAACAACCAAAGGAGAAACATGTGCATCATGCTTGTAGGAACAAGCATAGCAAGTATGGATATTGCTCCAAATCCTATGTTCCCAAATCTAGATTCCAAAGAAGGAAACTTAATCATGCATAACATAGAAGATTTAATAAAAAAATGTCACTATTGCATGAAATATAGACATAAAAACACACATTGTTTCATCCATAAAGTGCATTTGAAATTAGTCCCTATAGACCAAATTGCTAACTTATAAGGACCCAAATATGTTTAGGTACCTAAAGTTAAGTGATGTGCTTTTACAGGTGTGCCTAAAGAGCTCCATGGAGAAGAACAAGTGGGTAATAGATGGTCGATGCTCAAGACATATTTCTTTTCACCAAGTTGGATCCAATGGAAGGTGGACACATCACCTTTGGTAACAATGCCACCAGTAAAATTGTTGGCATTGGTAAGGTTTGTAAGGGTTCTATATTTGACCATGTTCTTTTAGTAAGTGGCCTTAAATATAATATATTGAGTATAAGCCAAATTTGTGACATAGGTTGCAAAGTTACCTTTGACTCCATACAATGCATTGTCACAAAAGTGGAAGACAATTTTGTAACACCCCTTATAAGCTTACCGAAGTAAACCTATAAGATGGTTACACGTGTAACTCCCCTTCTAGACCCACGAATGAATCTAGAAGAAGCGCTACTGCTCTTGGTTTTTAAGTCGGTTACCTACTCATACTTTTTGTACATAATAAAACAAATACATAATTATAGTCTCTACTAAACATGCTTCCAACATCACAACAAATTAACCTCCAATATTATACATAAACCACCATAATTACAAGTATCCCAATATCCAAAAGAATATAATTACATCATCATAATCATCCCTAAGTGTAACGTCCGTTTTTCAGGAATTCTATGCAAGTGCTAAGTACACGTACGACCCGGGACCTAACGGGACACCAAGGTCGGGCGTTAGTTTGTGAGACCCTGTGAGGAGACTGTAAATATTGTAAATAATAGGAGATGTATGATAAATAAAGGTTCTGAAAATGTAACAAGCGCGTCCGGAGACGAAGATAGGTAAAAGGAGCTCAACGGGGCTCAATAGGCTCCAGAGGAGGTGTTAGGGACCTGAGCGTAATTTTGTAAAAAGTTACGTAGGGTCTTGATACTGCCTAAAACTGATGACAAATATGAAATCTCGGGAGTTTACTGGTCGCAACGGAGTGTCACAGAATTTTCAGAAAACGCGCGGTTTGAAAGATATATCGGGATTTTCTCTAAGGGTATTTTGGTCTTTTGTCAAGAAGGAGGCTAATGGATATTTTGTACAACTTCAAACACCATTTTAGTCATAAGAAATAATTGGTAATGTTTTGGTTGATTGTTAGCCAATTAAAGTGATGATTCAACATTACTAACCAACCAAAAATTAAAGAAATAAATAAATGAAAATGAAATAGAATTTCCAACATATAAAAGAAGTTTCAAGACAATTGAATAAACAAAACTTGTCCATTTTCCTCTCTAAACCGTCGGCCTCCATTGAAGAAAAGGGAAGAGATCATTTTCAAGGTATTTTTCCATTTACATACTTGAATTTCATGAATTTTAGCCTAGTTTTCCATTCCTAAGTAAGATTAAACAAGTATATGGGATTAAATCATTACTTTTCATGATATCTCATATGAACCCTAATATGGTGGAAAAGGGGAAAATTAGGGTTCTTACCTAAGGTTGAAGATGAAGTTGGGAGATGATGAAAAGTAGTGATTTAAGCTTAGTTAAACATGAATTTCAACCTAGTTTATAAAAATTAAGTATGTAGCTTAGGGTTTCTATACCTAGGGTTTTTGTAACCTTTTGGAACTGTGATTTGTTATAGGAAATCAAGAAGAAAAGCTAGAGGAAGGACACTAAAAGCTTAGGAAAGCTTAGAAACAAGGTTTGGTACCTTAACTTATACAATTTTCCAATTTTTCTTTGATTTTCACGATATGGCCGAATGGCCTTTGCTCTTAATTGATGTGTGCTTGTGTTTAAATGATATATAAATATGTTTTGAGTTGCCAAAATATCATTTGGGTTGTCAAAAGATTTATTTGAAACCAAACTTACAAAGTTGTCTTAAATAAGCATAAACTTTGATAAATTTTCATAAAATATCTAGAAAGAATTTTGAGGTAAGGTTTTCTCCTACCTCCCTAATATATTGAAAGGTGCTCAAAAACAATTTTTACAAGAAAAAAATGCACTCCCTCCTTAACACATGAAGTTGGGCCGAATGGGTCCCTAAGGTGAACCAAAATTGACAATTTTTGCATATATGTATTTCAATGCCAAAACCTTTGAATCTTTAATCTATATTGTATGAGTGACCTATGGACACTTAAAGGGAAGTATATGACACAATTTGGGTGCCTAAGGGAACCTTGATTGGGTCATAAGCTATCTCTTCTAAGTTGTCTAAATTCACCAAAATACTTTTCATTTTGCAAAATACTATTCATTTGGTAAATTTTGGTTACTATTCATTTGGTAATTTTCTAAAGTAAACCTAAAGTATTGTTATAAAGTAACTAAATGATTTATACAAGTATTGACATGTGAACTGTATACTGTAAAAGTATAAAGCTCTACTTGGTTTGAGTCGAACTAGGTGATAAGGGTATGACGCGTCATATGTATTATCGTAAAAGCGGTCCGCAGCATATTAATATGGATATTATTGTATGGATTGACGCCACTTATGGATATAGTCGGAGTGCTGCAAGGCACCTGACAATTATTGTATTGTTATCTGATATGGAAATTGTTCAGTGGTTTCAGTACTACAGCACTGTGATTATTGAATATGTGACCAATATTGGATCTTATTGTATTGTATTGCCTTATCCTAAGTTCAGCTAAGTAACCAGTAAAGCACAGTGATCCAATTATTGAACTGATATTTGTTTTTCATTTAATTACATGATCACTTGTTCCGTTTCAAAGGTATTTTGTAACTTGATTTTATTATTTTATATTTCATACCCTTACCGCTTATTTAATTATTTACCTTTATAAGTTAAGGTACCCACTAGGCATTAGTGCTCAGCGAGTTATTTGCTGTAACACGCAGGTTCGCAGATAAATATTTAGTAGATTACAGTACCTGATCACCGGCAGCCAAGGCAACGTATAAGGTCTATTTACTTTTGTAACAAGACATTAGTAGTGGCATATATATAAATAATAATAGTACTCCCAGATAAATATTAGGATGTCACATATCTTAGTAACTTTTAATTATGTGATTTGAATTGAGTTGCTACCAAATGTTATAGAAGTACTTATTTTCGGTTTATATGAGGAGTGAGAGTATAAGGACAGATTGCCGAAGTGTTTGAGATATTTTTCTTTGTAGGATCCCAGTGTATAGTCGCAAGGACTATTCATTTAGTGGTTGTTACTATTCACAGACTGTCCGTTTCTAGGCGGAACTCTGGCGAAATTTTTGTAAAAATAAAGTTAAAATTTGGCTAAGTATTTAATAAAGTCCATGTATGAAACGTATGCCCACCTAGTAAACTAGCACATAAAAGTATATTACAGCTCCAGTACCAGAATGTAGTGCTTCTTCGGGGTCTCCAGTAAGGCCTAGAAGGGGTGTTACACTAAGTGATTTATATACATGCCGGATCTAAATATAACAAAATAACCAAAAATTTATACCCAAAAGAATATGTTGCTGTGCTGAGAATAACCGGCTGCGGCTGACAACTGGCTTTGCTACTTCTTTCAACCTACGAGTTTAAACAGGTAAACTCGCTGAGCAAACTATTGCTCAGTGGATGCTTTAACCGAAGTTGGAAAAACAATAATCATATAAAAGTATTTTAAAACATTTAATCAATATAAAATATGCATTCATAAACAAAATTAAATGAATACGATTTAAAAACATTAAAACATTCATAAAATTCACATTTTAGCTCTAGTGGCACTCAAAAGAACTTGACGATAAGAATCGCGGCCCTATGCATATCCCGTATAGCCATTTATAGACTAATACGCCGATATCATAGGTTAAATATTCTCATTCTTATTCATAGCCAACACGTATTCCGTATAACCATTTATAGACTATAACGCCAATGTGGTTTTCACATATCATATCATCGTTCGTATCAATTAGGGGTGTTCAAATCGGATATCCGATCTGATCTGAAATTTTGGATATTCAAAAAAATCAGATCAGGAAAATACCGATCTGAAAAAATTGGATATCAAAAATTTCGGATATTCGAATGATTCGGATCGGATATCCAATTCGAATTATTTTTTATTTTTTTTATTACTTTTTAAATTAAAAGTCGGATATCCAATCCGAATTATCCGGAAATTTTCATTTTTATTAAAAATCGGATTGGATATCCGAAACTCTAAAATTTGTGATCCGTATCCGATCCGAAAATTTTCGGATATCTAATCCGAAATATCCAAAACTCTAAAAATCGGACCGGATATCTTATTTTTCGGATCGGATTATTTTGAACAGCCGTAGTATCAATATCATATCATTTTAGCGGTTTAACCCTACGATGCATCGTATTCTTATCACTAGCGTTCCAAAGCAAGCCACATGAGCATTTAAATCAAATAAGCAATTATAACCATATACGTATATCATTTCATTCTCAAGTGCCATATTTCATCAATATCTCATTCCAACTCATCACACTCAATTTACATTATCAAATGATCAATATAGCTATTCAAAATCAAAGCTCTTTCCATTCAAGTCTTGTAAAAGTACATTTGAAAATCTTTCAAAATTGTTGTGACCGTCGCGAGCGCTACGTGTGTCGCGAGTTCGAGGCCTTCTTTGCTTGTTACCATCGCGAGCGCGGCCTCCACAGGGTATATGACGGTCGCGAACGCGCTAGGGAAATGGGCAGTCGCGAGCGCAACAACCACGCGGGGTGTGATCATCGCGTGCGCGATGAATGCCATGAAAACCTTTTGTTTCTCCTTAAGGTAGTCGCGAGCGCGACAACCACACCGAGGCATGATGGTCGCGAGCACGACACTTGTGTGACCATACGAGTTTCTTGCATTTTCAAATCCAACTTTCAATCTAACTCAAATTCATTAATTTTCAAAACATAATTCACATCAAATACATTTAATATGACTTATTTCAAGAGTAAAACCAAGAGAATCATAGAATTATTGAAATCCACATCAAAACTAACACAAATATTCAAATTTTAAGAAATCAAAATAAAACTTAAGTAAGAATTTGGTTAAAGCATCAAATCTCACAAAATTGAGCTTTTCTAAGCTCAAGCAAGCTCCTTGCCCTTCTCCTTGGCTTTAGCTTCAGAGTCTAACAAATAAATACATATATTCTTAGCTTACATTCAAGAAGTCTAGTGAAAACCCTAGTTTCTAACTTAGGATTTCTATCATACTCTTAACTTTAACTAAATCTAACTCACTACTCATTCTTGATAATTCTAGCATGCATTTTTAAGGATCTAACTTAACCTCATGTAAACCCTAACTCGTCCTTACTCAATATTAACAATACTCTAAATCTTACCTTAGAACTAGTCTTCCCTTTGTGATTATCTTAAAGAATCCCTCACTAACTCTTGAAGATTATACCAGCCAAAGATGTAAGAAGAGATGGAGGTTGATGATGAAGATAATGGATGGAAGAATGTAAGAGGAGGGGAGAGAGATAGAAAGGGGACAGCAAGGAAAGGGGAGAAGAAAGGGGTGGAGTGTTCTAGAATTAGGGAGAAGATGTTTTGGGTTTATATATATACTCCCTTCTTGGGCTCAAGGCAAAAGTTTTGAATTTATATGGGCTTTGGCCCACTTCTCATCCTCTTTTTCCATCAATTTCCTCTAAGGCCCATATACATGTACTCTAACCTCTCAAATATTTATAATTAGCCCAAACCTACATTATTTACTTGACAACGCAAAAATTACCTTAACTCTTGTCAATGCCAACAAGCAACTCGAGGTTGACTCCTATGCTTCTACACCTTAGAATCCGGAAACCCTAATAAAAACACCATTAGCTATGACAAATCTCAAGACATACTAGCTAATAAATGAACGGGATATTACAAATTCAATAATGTTTATTGGGCAAAGGGTAAAAAGTATCTATATTATAAATTTAAACTCTACTACTAATAAGAAATGATCTTGTATAGTTTCATTTGATGTAGATTCTTGGACATGGCATAGAAGGTTGGGCTATGCTAGTATGGACACCTTAAAGCATCTAAAGAAGAATAAGTTGTTGGATGGCTTGCCCCAAATTAAGTTCCAAAGAGACAAGGTGTGCAAAGCTTATCAAATGGGGAAACAACATCAATCCTCCTTCAAGTCCAAGAAGCAAGTAAGTACATCAAAGCCTCTTGAACTTATCCATATTTATTTAGTTGGACCTATTAGAGTTGCTAGCTTAGGAGGTAGACATTATGCATTTGTACTTGTAGATGATTACTCCAGGTTTACATGGGTCTTTTTCTTAGCTGACAAAAATAATTTTTTTGATGCTTTCAAAGCTTTTGTAAAACATGTTTCAAATAAAAAAAGGTTATTATATTTCAACTATTATGAGCGAGGATAGGGGAGAATTTGAAGATGAGTCTTTTAAATATTTTTGTGATGAGCATGACATCACACATACTTTTTCCTCCCTTAGGACTCCTCAACAAATTGGTGTTGTCAAAATACAAAATAGAACTGTTGTTAAAATAATAAGGACCATGCTAAATGAATATGATTTGCCAAAATATTTTTGGGTGAAAACTTTTAGCACCGCTTGTCATATTATAAACTATGTTTACAAAAAAAACAATTTTGAATAAAACTCCTTATAAGCTTTGGAAAAATAAAAAACCCAATGTATCTCATCTTAGAGTATTTAGTTACAAATTCTACATATTAAATGCCAAGAATAATCTTAGGAAATTTTTATCCAAATTAGATGAGGGAATCTTTTTGGGTTATGCCTCCAATAGCACGTCTTATAGGGTTTTTAACAAAAGATCTATTGTAGTTGAAGAGTCTACATATAGTATTTGATGAAACTAATCCCCTTGATCTAGGGAAATGCGCTTCTTTTGATTTTGTAGGTAAAAATAAAAAGTTATCTCTAGATGAAGGCCAACCTCAAGCCTTACATCAACAACAAGATCCTAGTAAGGACAAAGGAAAAGAGGTTGTTAATCTTGAGGGGAGACAAACAATGTGGAGCAAAAAGCTACAAATGAAGTAAACAAGAAGTTGCCCAAAGAGTGGTGATTCAAAAAGGATCACCCTAAGGAGTAAATCATTGGTGAGGTATCTAAGGGTGTAAGCACTCATTCTAAACTCAATTTTTTTAATCATTTAGTATTCATATCAAATTGAGCCTAAGACCATTGAAGAGGCCTTAGGAGATGAAAGTTGGACCCTTTCTATGCAAGAGGAACTTAATCAATTTGAGAGAAATAAGGTTTGGAAACTAGTTCCAAGACCTTCTAGCTATTCTATAATTGGTACCAAATAGGTGTTTAGGCATAAATTAGATAAGAAGGATACCGTTACTAGAAATAAGGCTAGGTTAGTTGCTAAAGGATACAATCAAGAAGATGGCATTAATTTCAATAAAACATTCACCCTCCGTTGCTAGATTGGAAGCCATTAAGATTTTGCTTGTATTTGCATGTCATATGAATTTCAAATTATTTCAAATAGATGTCAAAAGTGCATTTTTAAATGATTTTATTGAGGAAGATGTGAATGTTGAACAACCCCCCGATTTTGAACATCACCAATTTCCAAATCATATTTTTAAATTAGAAAAGCACTTTATGGTCTTAAACAAGCTCCAAGAACTTAGTATGAAAGACTTAATTCTTTTCTTATTAAAAATGGTTTTAAAAAAGGCAAAGTTGACACCACTCTTTTATGCATAAACATAAGAATGACTTGCTTGTTGTGTAATTTTATGTTGATGATATAATATTTGATGCTACTAATCATTCCTTGTGTAAGTCTTTTAGCTCTTAAATGACTAGTGAATTTGAGATGAGCCTTATGGGCGAACTCAAGTTCTTTTTAGGATTTCAAATAAAGTAAACCAAGAATGAGATATTCATCAACCAAGCAAAGTACACTAAAGAGCTTATAAAAAAGTTTGGGATGGAAGGCTCCAAGAATGGCAAGACTTCGATGACCACAACCACGAAACTCAATATGGATGAGTCGGGTACGCCAATTAGCGAAAAGTTATATAGAGGTATGATCGGTTCATTGCTTTACCTTACCGCCTTTAGACCTAATATAATATTTAGCATTTGCTTATGTGCGCGTTTTCAAGCATGTCCAAAAGAGAGTTACTTACATGATGTCAAAAGAATTTTGAAATGTTTATGTGGCACATTGCATTTAGGTTTTATGGTATCTTAGAAATATATGCATTAACTTAGTTGGCTATTCAAATGTAGATTATGCCGGAAACCTATTAGATAGAAAAAGTACCTCCTGAACATGCCATCTCCTAGGTGAATGCTTAGTCTCTTGGTTTAGAAAGAAACAAGTATCCGTAGCCCTATCCACCGTGGAAGCGGAGTATGTGGCCGCCGGTGCTTATTGCTCATAAATCTTATGGATTAAGTAATAATTATATGATTTTGGCCTAGAACAAAACCAAATACCAATTAGATGTGATAACACTAGTGCCATAAATATTTCTAGGAATCCCATTAACCATTCTAGAACTAAGCATCTAGACATTAGACATCAGTTCATTAGGGATCATCTACTATGAGGTAATGTATGTCTTAAGTTCATGGAGATGGAGAATTAATTAGCAAATATCTTCACCAAACCTCTAATAAGGAGAAATTAAACTTAATTATCCTTAGATTAGGGATGATAGATGGTATGTCTCTCTAACTCTCTCTTTTTTATGTACATGCATCTGAGGCATGCTTATGCATTTATATTGTATTTTGAATGCTATAATTGTTGTACAAATTGATTTTCCAAAATCCCCCTGTGATCTGTAATTTTTGAAATTTCTTTCTACTTCTGAGTCGCGTCACAACCTAAGGTCGTGCGCGCGACACTCACTCTGGTTGAATTTTCTGAGATTATCTCCTTCATCGCGTTCAAGACTACTAGTCTCACTTACGACCCACTGCTTTTAAATCTTTTATTTCTGTTGTGGTATGTGACACAAACTTCGAGTGTACGATGCCCATTCTTAACTGTTTTGACTATTGCAGTAAAAAACAGTTATAACGGTAAAATATTAAATGATTTGACTGTTGAAAAGTTACCGTTGTGTTCTCTGTGAGACATCGCGAGCACAACCAAGCATCGCTCGCCCGATGTCTATCTAGTTTTTTAATGTTGTCAGTTTTTGCATTTAATCTATTTTAAGCCCACAAACTGCATCCAACATCTTTTTTCTCATATGTTCTCTATAAATATATCTGTTTCTTCACTATTCATACACTTTACAAGTCATTCTTTAAAAACTTTTAAGAAATCAAAGTTTTCTCAAAATCTCTTCATCTTTTTCTAGGTTTTCTGTCTTAAACTAAATTTGCAAGATGCTTAGAACTATAAAACCAGCCTTCCCTAGACTCCTACCAAATCTTGCACCAAACACTCTTAATCCTTCCCAAAAACAAAATCTTCCAAAATTAATTTTCCAAAAAATTCTTAGGGATAAAGACTTTGAATCAAGATGCTTTGGTGGAATTGGGTGTACGTGGTGAGGTAAAAATCCTTTTAGCTTAATCCTCTCTTCACTTCATGTCCACCATTTCTACAATCAGGCTAAAGACACTAACTTGTGAAATGTTAGTCACTCTTTAGCCAACCTATAGCCTAAATAAGGATTAGAAACCCACAACCATTTCCTCAATCTTTTTCTCCAAGTTTGGGACTGCCTACACTTTATTAAAGGCAAGAATAGCCGAGATTTTCAACATTTTCCTTGGCACCCTCACAAACCATAATGATATATCTTTAAATAACCTCATTACCATTTTGCAAGCCATCTTGGCTAACTAAGTTTATGATTCTAAGAATGCCAAGGCGACAGCCCTCAAATCTCTTCCCTATTGGCTTCTACACCAAGTTATAATTAATCCTATCCTAGCTAAGAAAGGATCCAACAAGTTATCCTAAAAGGACTCTTTATTCTTCATTGCGCCTACACTTCTACAACTTATTGTGGCGCAACAGTCTTCGTGGCTCATCTCATCAATATCCAAAAGTCAAAGTCTATGAGCCCAAATGTCTCCTCCCTTTTTGCCGTTCTTGCCTCACAAGTGGTTGACTTTGAGGATTCCCAAATCAAGGGTTATTATGACAAATATGTCAAAATTCTTCACTATAACCAATTCACCATTGCCTACCTTTCCCTTAATTCCAAAATTATCCCCACTCACTTTCATACATATAGAGGCAACAAACCCTCTATTAGTGGTGAAGGCCTCCTCCACCTTCAAAAAGCTCTTCAAAGTGCCAAAGGGTTGAAGAACATTCTTCTTCTTCTCCTCTAACCTCCTTCACCAAAAAGAACCGCAAGCTTTTCAAGAAACTTGCCAAGATGATGGAGAGAATTCTTTATCATTTGCAACATACTCACTCTTCCCCATCTTCCTCTTCAAATGATGATGACGACGAAGATAACTCGTCTCTTCTTCCCAAGGTGATCAATATGAACTTCAGGAAAGGAGATCCAAAGGAAAAAAAAGTTGTTTTAGGCTAGGAAATCTTATTTTCTTTGTTTTAAATTTTTTTATTTCGCATTTTAGATTTTTAATTACCTTCACTTTGTACTTCTCTCTTTTTATTAATGAAATTTTCATTATTTTGCAATTTCTATCTTTTTAATGTTTTTGCCAAAAGGGGGAGAAATTTGAGTTGTGCATAAATTGAGGGTAGCAAGAAAAGAATTTTAAGAAAATTAAAATTGAACTTAACTTTTACAAATTCACTTCTTAAAAGCATATTGAATCAAACTTGAAATAATAAACTTTAAGCTTATGTACTTAAGTTAATTGAATCTCATGAATTATTTGTCACAACTCAAGTAAGTTTGTCAAAAAATTAAAAAGGGGAAGATTGTTGTGCCTAGGGTACCAAAATTTCAAGTTTTGAATATTTGACAAACATACTTGAAATTATAAAGTTACTAATGTTGTTTTAAGTTATAAAATGTTTTTTCAGTTAAATATAATCTAGCCCAAGTAAGCCAAGTTAGAAAAGTTGCAAAAAGAAATGAAGTCTTGCTCTGGCACAAGTGTTGTGCAAGCGACTAGTATGTTGCGCTCGCGACCCATACAACAAACTTCACTTTTCAGCTTGCGACCATGTGTCACACTCTCGACTCAATGCAACTCAGAGCTCAAAAATTTTCGTTAGTCTCTGGAAGTCTTGTGACCAATCTTCTTATACGTGATTGTAACAACAAAGTAGCCGTTGCAGTGTTCAACTGCTTGGTCGCGCATGTGATAGGGTCATCATGCTTGAGACAAGAAAAATGTCAAGTTCAATGACTAGTGCATTAAATGAAAAGTTGACGCAACAGGTATCTGTTGGAAGTCTATTGAGTAATTCATGGGACAGGTAGCGCACGCAACATGAAGGTTGCACTCACGACACTGACAAGGACACAGATTTTTTAATTCAATGTCCAATGGCTAGTTTATTAAATGTGGATATGAAAACTCATTCCGACAGAATTTATAAGGTTACACAACTACTAAGCATTAATATTTTAATAACCTCATTCATTAATCCATTGTAATCACTTTTTTTAATGCTTGTTAGTTGGGTGAGCAATAAACCCAATTATTGTTAGTTGATAGTTTTTACTATAAGCTTTAAACACTAATTGTTGCTTTAAAGTTTGGGGTGAACATCAAATCCTAAGTTTAAGGTAAACTTGTACAACCTCTTGTATTTTTCTTTGTAATTAGTGGAACCCAATTCTAGGTAGAATTAGAAAAATTGATGTAGGCAAAAAGTTTGTGCCGAACCATTATAAAACCTTCTGTTTTATCCACTAAATTCCACTATTAATTTTTAAAAGGCTATTAATTCACCCCCACTTTTAGTTGCCAAGGGACCAACACCACGTACTGAAGATAAAAGGTTATATCGATACTCTTGAGAAGCTTGGAGTAGCCATCCAAAAAAGCCTAGCAATTGATCTTATCTTAGGATAACTTTCAAATAGTTTTAGGTTGTTTAGATTGAACTATATCATGAATGCAATTGATAAGTTCATTACTAAACTGTACCCTATGTTTAAGGATACTGAGCAGAATTTTAAAAAGACTACTCCTATTCTGATGGTTCAAAAGGGTAAGGGTAAGGGCAAAATAGGGAAAGTCAAGGGTAAGTCTAAGGCAAAGTTATGACCTAAGGCCAAAGGAAAGAAGCCCAAGAAGCCTTAGCCCAAATTGTACAAAGAGCTGAAGAAGGGATGTTCGACTTCCGCTACTTTAGGTATCTTTGTTGTTGAAATCAACTTTTCTATTTCTACATCTTGGGTATTAGATATTGGATGTGGTTCTCACATTTGTTCAAATGTGAAGGGGCTTAGAAATAGAAGGCGGTTGATGGAAGGTGAAGTCAATCTAAGAGTTGGGAACGGAGATAAAGTTAAAGCCTTTAAAGATAGGCGTATTTTCGTTGACTTTACCAAGTGGACTTGTAATCCTTATGAAAGATTATTATCATATACCTGCTATGAGTAAAAATATTATTTCTATTTTTAGTTTGGATAAAATGGAATTTAAATTCATTATTAAGAATGGTGAAATTTCTATTTATTGTAAAGGTGTATTTTATGGAAATGGTTTTCTTAATAATGGCCTTTATGTTCTAAACTTAGAAATAACAAGTTCGTTTATAACTTTGATATGAAAAGGGTTAAAACAAACGAGTTAAACCCTGCATACTTCTGGCATTGTCATTTAGGATAAGTAAATGAGAAATGAATATCAAGACTCCATAAAGATGGAATTCTTGGATCATATGATTTTAAATCATTTGATACAAGTGAATCTTATTTGAGTGGAAAAATAACTAAAAGTCATTTTAACAAACAAAGTGAAAGGGCAAGTGACTTATTAGGTCTTATACATATAGATGTATGTAGACCATTAAGTACAGATGCTAAATGTCATTTTAGCTACTTCATGACATTCACAGACGATTTTAGTAGATATGGCTATGTCTATCTAATGAAATATAAGTTTGAAACTTTTGAAAAGTTTAAAGAGTTTAAGAATTAATTCCAAAACCAACTTGGTAAAAGTATTAAAGTTATTCGATCAGATCGAGGTGGCGAAAACTTAATTCAAGAGTTTGATGAATATCTCAAGGATTATGGAATTGTTTCATAATCACTACTCCAAGAACGCCATAGTCGAATGGCGTGTCTGAAAGGAGAAATCAGACTTTATTAGATATGGTTTAATCGATGATGAGTCAAACAGGTCTTCTAACATCCTTCTGTAGTTTCTCCCTTGAGATTGTTGCATTCCTGCTAAACCAAACTCCTACTGAAGTAGTAGAAAAGACACCATATGAGATATGGACTGGGAAGAAGCCTAATATGTCTTTTCTTCGAATTTGGGGCTGTGAATTTCATGTTAAAAAGTTAGCATTAGATAAGCTAGCATCCAAAGTCGTTAAATGCTTATTTGTGGGGTATCCTAAGAAAACTAAAAGATTCTACTTTCATAATCCAAGCGAGAACAAAGTGTTTGTTGCTTGTAAGGCTATTTTCTTGGAAATTGAGTTTATTTCTAAAAAGAATAGTAGGAGTAGGGTAGAACTTGAAGAAGTTCAAGACCCATAGTTTTCTGCAGATGATAGTATAGAAATAGAGACGATTTCACAAGAAATTATGGGAACCAGATCTAGTACACAAATACTTTGAAAATCAGGTAGGATTCATCACGAGCCTCAGAGATATGGATTTCTCATAACTGATGATCAAAGCATAGTGCTGGTGGACCAACCTGAGCCCACCTCCTACCTAGGGGCTATTGAATCTCCTAACTCAGATAAATGGCTTAGAGCCAATCTGAAATGCAATTAATGTAAGATAACCAAGTATGGTCTTTGGTTGATCCACCTGAGGGTATAGAAGTCATTGAAAGCAAATGGATATTCAAAGAGAAAGCCCATAATGTCTTTAAAGGTAGATTAGTGGTAAAAGTGTTTCAACAGACTCATGGTATATACTATGATGAAACCTTTTCACTGGTACTCATGCTCAAATCCATTAGGATTCTTCTTGCCATAACTTCATATTATGACTATGAGATATGGAAAATGGGTGTCAAAACAGCTTTTCTTAACGGAAACCTCCTCGAGGACATGTACATAACATAGCCAGAGGGTTTTGTCAATCTTGAAAATCCTAATAAGGTTTGCAAGCTTCAAAGATCCATTTCTGGATTGAAGCAAGCATCTCGAAGTTAAAATCTTCATTTCGATAAGGCAGTCAAAGAGTTTGGTTTCCTCAAGAATAAAGATAAGCCTTGTGTGTATAAGAAGTCTAGTTGGAGTATTGTAGTATTCCTGATTTTATATGTTAAGTGTTAAGCAATGTTTAAGGAAGTGTTTTGCTATGAAAGACTCAGGAGAAGTCAAGGTAATATTAGGTATTAGGATCTATAGAGACAGATCACAATGGATCTTGGGACTAAGTTAGAAAAAGTACATAGATAAGATATTGAAGCATTTTAGTATGGAAGACTCCAAGAAAGGATTCATTCCTTTACAGCAGGGAGTTATTCTTAGTAAGAAGGATTGTCCTTCCATACAAGAACAAATGGAATAATAAAGTCTCATATGCTTTTGTAATAGGGTCTATCATGTATGCTATGTAATAGGTTGGATGTTACATATGTACTAAGTGTGACAAGTAGATTCTAGCAGGATCCGGGTGAACTCCGCTAGTCTGCAGTCAAAAGTGTCGTTAAGTCCTTATGAAGGATTAAAGGATACTTCTTAGTGTACGGTGGTTAGGATGAACTCATTGTAAGTGGTTACAACGATGCTCCTTTTTAGACAAGCATTGATGATTCTCGATCTCAGTCAGGATTTTTTTTTGTTTGAATGGGGGTGCTGTTAGCTGGAAGAGCTCAAAGCAAGATACCGTGGCTAATTCTACTATAGAGTCTGAGTATATTGTTGCTTCAGAAGTCGCAAAGGAGGCGATTTGGATTAAAAAGTTCATTACTAGATTAGGGTCGTCCCAAACATCCTAGATCTAATTGAACTCTTTTGTGATAATAACATAGCCATTGCATAGGCTAAGGAGCCTTAGTCACACCAAAAATTAAAAAACATACTCAGAAGATATCACCTCATCAGAGAGATCATCGATAGAGGAGATGTTAAGATTTGTAAGATTCCAGGTGAGAGTAATGTTGCAGATCCACTGACCAAGTAATTAACTAGGCCTAAGTATGAGAGTCATATAAGGTCTTTTGGTCTTAGGATTATGCAAGATTAGGACTGGTGCTAGTGGAAGATTATTAATGTAAGCCCTATCCCCAACTCTCTATAACTATATATGCAATTTATTTAATGAATTTCCCTGACTAGTGATTTTGTTTTAGTTATCGGATACATGATTTGGATAGTAAAACCTAAAGCAATAAAAGAATACTATTCTTTAATCGTTAATCAGTGAATAAGGGAAACCATTATATTATGACAATGTTAATCAATCATGAATACATCTAGCCACTATGATCCGCTTCCTTACCTTCAACTGGGCCGACTGTAACTGGAGATGAACTAAGCCCACCTGCTGCTGATGATGAAAGTCCTCCCACTGAAAGAAGCAAGCCAAGAACCCAACAAATCTCCTTGACCCAGCGAAGAATGAAAGGAACGAACAAGATTCACACTGGCTACTCCCAAAACTAGATTTGATCACTAAAAGCCCGCAAGAAAGGCAGGAACTTTTTAAACCAAGGCTGGGGGAGATATTGACACATAAGTTTTTCCAGAAATCGAAATGAATAAGCACATTCCCTAAACAGATAGACAGAGACGCAAGAAGTCGACCGATGGAAATTGAAACTGTCACATTATGATAGCCTAAAAACATGGTATAGATGACATTGGATTCATTCATTTCTATATCTTAAATATCTCTAGTCGATTATTATTATGGGAGTAATAATAAAATAAGACTAGTATGTACTCTATGAGATGGTCTTGTTTTATGGATCATAGGATATGAGATACCGATTAGAGATACATAATATATGTTAGAGAACAGTGTATTTGATCAATCCACTTGATGAGAATACTACATGTGAGGTTGGTCACCAGTATCTCTCAAGCAATGCTTATACTAGAATCTCTAGACATGAAATTACTATGAGTTCTTAAGTGATTTCTCGTATGCTTTAATGTATGCCTAACATACCCGTAAAAGGGTGATAAATATGAATATGATTTGGTATACCAAGAATTATGATTAGAAACTTAAGTAAAGTGAAGGGATTACCGCTCTATTTGAGAGAGAAGATATCATCGGCCAATTGATTAGTGAGACTAAGTAGTGTATGGCCATACCCAGGTAGGATGATAAGTGTTATCATATATTTGTTTTAGTCAGTATCACTACAAAATCAATAACACAAATTAGTAAGAATAAGGGTGACCAAAGACATGCCTTATGCTAATCATTGATATCGGTAAAGGTAAAGGGGTTGTATAAGATTGCTACAGACTTAGTCGTTTCGTAAAGAATGATACTCATTTCAATTTGAGTAGTTATAATCTCGCATTAGAGACCAATTATAACTTATAGACTTAAATGACATTTGGGTTCATTCCAATGTGGAACGAACCTTTTGGATCGCACACATAAAAGGATTCAGGTTGGACTTGAAAATTATTAGATTAGACCCAATTGATTGATTAATTAAATTATTTAATTAATTGAATCAAAACTATTTGGAATAGGGGATTGGGCCGACCCATTATAGGTTTTGAACCTAAATTAATTGGTTTGATTTAGGAGGATTAAACTAAATAGAAATTTAGTTTTCTTCTAGACTTGGTTTCAGTACAGATAAGAGAAGATGGAAGTGTTTCATTTTGTATTTAAGAAATCTATCTGTCTAATCTTTTCATTCATTTTCGATTTTCAAATGAAAGTAGAAAATGAAAATGAAATATATTCATTTTGTAGAAAAATGAAAGATAATTTTTCATTTTATAAAACTGAAAAAAATAGAAATCAAAAGTCATTCTATTCTCCCTCTCACTTTTTGTTTTCGAAATTAAGAAGTTAGAAACGAAAGCTTCCATTGAAGATCAAACCAAAAATCTCTTCATCCATTCTTCTATTCTTATTTTTTTCAAACGTTAGAACAGAAAGCAAAACCGAAAATTGTTTTCGGTTGGGTGAAGGGAATAATGAAAGCTTTCAATGTTAGCATGCTATAGTCTTCCCTTTATTTTTTGTGTGTGTGAAAAAAAAAGGGTGTTGCCATTTGCATCCCTGGGTCATTTCGTTAGTGAAAAGGATTTCTTATGGAGGCTTTTGACAATCCAGAGTAAAGCACGCTTCAAAGGTATATCCCTAAACATCCATTAATTTGATTGGGTTAATAGAAACTATTCTAGTGCTCTTTCCCATATATTTTATTGCTTCTGTTGCTACATGTTTATTTGATTGTCATGATTTTTGCATGTGGAAAACCTAATAATAGCATAAAGCTATACGCATGAACAAGCTGGGCTATATCGCATAAATGCATGAATAATAATATCAGTAGTACTGCAATAAGCATGAATAACATGATGCATCATACCCTTACCACTTAGTTCGCCTCAACTAAGTAGAGCATAGGAAATTTAAGTTCATTAGCATTGTATAAACTTTGTATAAAACATGTTTAAAGTATGTTTAAATTAATTTAACAAATGTTTACAAATAATCAACTATTGTTCAACGAATGTTAAACGAATGCTTATATTTGCCTTTTTGGCCTTTGCTTTGATATCTTGATATAAATAGGTCATATACACATGTTTATAATTCATGTATGTTCTTTCTTGAAAAATGACTAAATGAATAGTAATTTATCAAATGAATAATCAAAAAGACTAAATAAATAGTGCTTTACCAAATGAATCGTAAAATCTAGCATTTACTTACATTTGAACCTTTGAAATGGATTTTATATAACCAACTCAAGGGATTTCCTATTGTGCGTAAAATGTCAAAATCTCTCAATTTTAAGTATTTGACAAAACTCACTTGATATTGTGATCTGCTAATGAATCTTTAAGTGTTTAAGTATTGTTTTAATAAGTTTAAGCCTAATCAAAGAAAATGAATCATTGTACTTGCAAACGAATTGAAATTCTAAAGTAGTACTGAGGTCTCGCACGAGACGGATACTTTTCGCACGAGATAAAATGCCAAATCAGTCCGGTAGCTAAAATAGTTTTTGATCTCGCGCTAACATTATCTTAGCCAAACTAATGGATGGTTGAAAGTTTCAAAGTGTGATTAGTCTAGACTGAGGCCAAGCGTTGGCTTTATATAGGGAGTCTAGGGCTGTCCCACAACTCTCTTGTCTAATATGATTCTTTGGGCCCCTTGAATTTTGGAGCCCAAGCATCCCCTAGATTCTTAGGGTCCATCAGCCCCGCCTGATAAGAAGGTCAAGGTCGCATAAGCAAATTCCATGTAGTTTGGACATGGGTGACCTCCCTTTAACCTGATGAGGGTGACCTCTTTCTTTGGGGGGGTCTCAAATATGGAGAAGGCTTAGAGGTAGAGATAGAGATAGAGTTAGAGATAGCCTAAGGACGACCTCTACTAAGGAGAATAACCTCTTTAAAGATTACCTCTGGACAACACCTCTTTTGGGATCTCTTTGTAGGTCACCTTTTGGGGGAGGTAGCCTATATAATGCCTTTGAAGGGTTACAAACATAGAGGAGGCTTATAATGGTCAAGATGTGGCAAGGTGTACCAAGTTTTACTTGGTCATCAAGTACATGCCTCTACTTTGGGACCTCTTTGTAAGTCACCTTTTGGGGGAGGTAGCCTATACAATGCCTTTGAGGGGTTACAAACATACAAGAGGCTTATAGTGGTCAAGATGTGGCAAGGTGTACCAAGTTTTACTTGGTCATCAAGTACATGCCTCTACTTTCCCCACACCCCCTCTTCATCTAAAGTTTTTACAAAGAGGTCCTTTCATAAAAATTCCGTCGTAACTTTCCGTTTGTGCATTTTTAGGAAAAATTGTGATTCACTGTTGTGACCTAATTAATCCTAAGAATACACCCTTAAAGTTATATATGGGCACTACCAACAACCTTCGATATGTAATTTAAGTTTTACATAAATACTCTTGACTTTTGAAGAAATCTCATTTAGGTCCCCTTGATACTTGTTCATGACCTTGTTGCATTTCTTTCTTAATAACTCATTGTGTACAAGTATAAATTTAATAATTCTTAAGCCCACTAAAACTAGACATCTAAGGCTATATTTTGTTACAATTTCATATCAATCTGGGTAGTACATAATTTTTTGTGACATTTCTTGTCCAACCCTTCTGCACTGCCTAGAGGCAGCTTGCATACTATCTACTAATTTAATCATACCTCTATCCTTATAACTCCAAATTGAGTAATTCTAATTTTTACGTATAGGAAAGACATAAGAGAACAACTTTGTCCCCTATCATTCTTCCAAATTAGGTCATTTAAATAGGCTAAATTCATACTGAAATCCTAGTTCATACTCTAAAATTGACTGGTATGCATGTTTGGCTAAATTGTGTATAACTCTTTATATGGATACTATCTGTGAAAACTGATTTTGGATACTATTTGTGAAAACTGATTTTTCGTATTCTAGACATATGAAGCTATAATTCTTTAGTTTATCACTTCTCAAAATATCTTTTTTTTATCATGTTCTATAAATTGCTTGAACTCATACCAGTGTTATTTTCTTATTCAGTTTTCAGATTTGTATTACCACTTGCTAATTCTAAATCCTAAAATATACCATCCTGAGTCTAAAATCATGTCTTCTTTATCTATCACATGTCTAAATTGGAATTTGGGATGTGATACCAATAGGCTAAAAGGTGAGTTTCTTGGGAAGCTAATAGTGGTATGAAAAGAATAGGTTTTGAGGTTTTGGAAAGATGGGAAAATGGTTTATGGCAGTTTTGGTTGAGCAAAGGTGGTTTTGAAAGGAACCCTTATGGTATGGTTAGATATAAGTTTGGGAGTGTTTTTTTTTTTTTTTGCTTTTGGATAATTTTGCTGAAGGTCAAAGTTTTGTTGTTGTTATTAAGAATTCTAAATCATTTTCTTTGAGTCAGGTTTATTTGGGCACTTTTAAAAAGATTTTTCATGGACCTGATAAAGATGAAGAGTTATTTTTTAGAAATGGCTTAGTTGAAAAATGGCTAAATGGAATCCAATGGTTTTAAAACAAAAAAAAAAAAAAAGGCTTAGATGATCTGATTAAGTTTGGTTATTTTATGGTTATATTACTTTACTTTGCATTAAGAGATTTGTCTTAACAACATATATTAAGTATAGCTCAATAATTTTTGTAAAAAATTTACCTAGGTGAGGCACCTTAATTTCTAAAAAGATTAAGTGAACACAAGGGTTTGAATTTTTGAAGGTTGACTCACATTGTCACTTTTATATCTTTAGAAGGATGACATGAACTTGGCTTTCATGCCCCTTATATGAGATGAAGGGCAATATGAAATATGTGTAATTGACATATTTAACTTTAAAATGCTCACTTATGATGAAAGAATTACTTAAGCTATAGTGTTCATACCCCGATTGAAGCAAATGGCAATGCACAGTAAAACTAACTCAAGCTAAATAATGATTTGAATGAACAAGAAAGGAAATATACCTATAACTTGGCTTGGTATTTTTTCTCAAAGGAAGGAGGAAAAACATAACTCAACATAAGATTTCACTTAACTAATCATATGTATTTTTTTGAAGAAATGGAAGATGCCCTTGATTGACTCGTCTTGATTAAACAAACACTCAGATGAAGGGATGATGCCCCTAACTAAAGATGACTTGACTTACTAAACACATTTGGAAGAAGAGAAGATGAACTAAACTTTAAGACTTGTGAGGACAAAATATTACCATTTGAATGTTTATTTTTCTTCTAAAATTTTTAACTTAGTTAACTGCTCCAATTATTACCTAAGCTATGCTTATGGGTTTTAAACCTAACAAGCATTGTACTTTTTCTTCTCACACTTAGAAATCACACTAATTTTGGCACAAAAGTTATTTTCCTTGATGAGGCTAAGGTGAGCTTAAGTTTTATTCATGCAGACTTGAAGTTTTTGTAGAATTTTTGACATGTAACCTTGAGTGATGATTTGGGAATTGGTGACAACTTATTTTTAACTTTCATCTCAAGACTTTTTGTTTCTGATTCCTTCTTTGCTTTCCTTTTCTTATTTTCCTTTTGATCCTCTCAAAAATTATTTTATTACCTTTCTACATTTGCATTGCATGTTAATCATAATTGTAGGTGACCAAAACAATTAATCTTAAACTTTGAACCTGAGCTAGACTTTTGATATAGGTGAAGATGCCCGTTGGGTAAATGGCGATGAATGCATTTCATTTTGGAAAGCTTTGGAACACAATGAAGGCTTAAAATGGTGAAAGAAGGATAATGCCCTAGTTTAGGGGCAGAAAATATTTGGGTGCTATGAATAATAATGGAAGCTAGTAGTATCAAACAAAAGGTGTAATGCTTTCTCAGTTTAGGCTAGTTTGGTCTAATCTTCGATTTTTGCTTACTTTGTATCATTCAATATGGGGGCAATTACAGTACTAACTTTGCTTATCAGTCCTTCGATGTGGCTTTGAATCTTTTTAGGCTTTTGTTGCGAGATGAATTTCTTGAAATTTGATGAATCAAACTTGAGTGTTAAAACTAATGAAACTTCTAAGTGCAATTTTTCTATAACACCCCTTAATCCGACCATTTGTAGTCGAACCAAGTTGTGTCACATTACATATTACATGGTATACAGATCATAATCTATGTTTATTATAAAATATGGGTACTTTTTTTTTTCTTCTAAAATGTCTTTTATTGATTCTGACTTCATCTTCACAGTATATGCCAATCTAAGTTCTTCGTGTTCCTGATGCTATCTGACAGTTCCAGTTCCTTTCACTTCTTTCAGAGACCTATAAGTTCAGAATTAACTAAACTTGCTGAGCGATTACGCTCAGTGGATACTTTAACTAAAGAAAAGTATAAATAATTTAAATGCACATGTATAATTTAAAAATACTTTAAAGATTGTAAATCACATAATAAAATAATCATAAAATAAATTAAATTGCTTTATTTAAAATCTTACTTGACTTGCTTAGTTAGCTCTACTAGATATTTAGACGAACCTACTTTACTTACTTGGGTAAACTCACCAATTGGCTATATTATTAACTGGCTACATTATTTCTTGAATTAACTCACCAAATGACGAACACCAAATGACTGCACTACTCACCAATCAAATGGCTACATAAATCGGTTGTCATTGAAATCAGTCATAACGGTCATCGCCGTAGCAAATCAATGGCCATATATTACAAAAACTCAAGACATAATCGATCATTCCCTACATTAACTCAGTTCAACTAAATCCTAGTAGAGCTTAAAATATTTTTCTCATAATTTTCAATTTTCCAAATCAATAATTTTAATCATCAAATTCAACATAGATAGTCATTCCAAAATCAACATATTCCAACATTTATATTTACTCCAAATCATATTTTTCATCAACATGTTCATATGAAATATTTATTTAAAAGTCATATTCATCATCACCATATTTATTTCAAAACATTACTTTAATAATTGATGACTCAGCTCCCAGCGGGTCGACCTTAGATAACCATGGTTGCCGAGTGATCTAGTAAGAGTTCTTCCACTGTAACATATCCTGGATATCGTCTGGGCCCAGGAGGGCTCGTCCAGACTTCAAGCAGATTATCAGAAGGTAAGACCTTAGGTAGAGGCATCGTCCTTGGAGCCACATCGTCTCTAAGGGCATCATCCTACTAAGGGATCGGAATGTGGCCTAGGGGTCGTCTCAACAGTCCTTTATCTAGATGGACTTCAGATTATTAGTAGAGGTGTTCTACTAGGATTCGAATTATGGCTTGGTTTCCTTCTCCTATCATTCAGGGATTAAGTCTGTGAGTTATCTCCTATAAATACCCTTAAGAGTCTCCCAATAAAAGGTATTCTATCTAATTTTTTCTCCTATTCAATTATTATTATCTTCATCACTAATTACTAACTTAAGCATCGGAGTGGTTGCCATTAGGTGGCCCCTATCCTTTCTGTATTGTCTACAGGTTTACTTGCTTGTGAATGTTTAGATTCTTATACCAAATTCGTGGTCCATAGCGTGTTTAAGGGGCTCCAAATTAGGCCTTAAAACATCATTTCGTGTAGTAAACGTGGATCACACCTTTGGATAATCAGTAGCTTTCCTGATAGTTTAATATCCTCAAATCATGTCAAACATAAGAGATGTTGACATTAATCTGGGCCTTATTTTGTTCCCTGAGGAACCAAAGCTGAATCCCAACCAGAGCTGAAATAATGTGCAGGCTCCTTAAGAGAATGTTAATTTAGGGCAAGGAGTGGTCGATGCCCAAAGAGGAGTTACAGGGGTGGATTTAGACCAAGTTCCTTCGGATTTTAATGATCCTGTTGCCATGCAGATGCTCTATGAAGCTTACTTGAATTTAAAAAATCAGATGCCAAATCTAAGACAACAGGTTCAACAAGTGTCCCAGGCACAAAAGGCTCGAGCAGCTAACGTTGCTTCGAGGGTTCCTATTGATGTTGACGCTCCAGAGCCAGAATATGATAAATCTCATGAGCAGTTCCCCCACGAAGTAGAGGGAAGAGTATTATCTAACTAGAAGACGAGGGTGAAAACTCCAAAGTTGAGAGGGATCGCTCAATTAATGATAAAATCGATAAAAAGGTGAAAGAGATCCTAAAGACGATAGGGATCAAGGGGAAAGGTCTAGAGTTCGACCTGAACACTGAGTCTCCATTAGCAAGCAATATCATTAACATGGACTACCCTGAGAAATTCATAATCCCTAGCCATCTTGATAATTATAATGTTACCACATGCCCTAAAAGTCATGTAAATAAATTCAAGATGGCTATTAATGTTTAAACTTATAAGGACCATGTCCTGTGTAAATTGTTCCCCACTACTTTAAAAGGCATTGCCCAAGATTGGTATCAATCCTTGAAGCCGAACTCCATAAATTTTTTCAAAGAATTGTCAGAATTGTTCCAATCCCAGTTTATCACCTCAATAAGCCCCAAGAAGATCTCTACTGACCTCATATCCCTGAAACAGAAGTGATACATATGAGCTGGAGTGATACACATGAATTGGAGCTAGGACATAATTAAGGATCTAGCAAAGAGCTTAGGAGTGGATTTGAAGAGATAGAAGCCCTACAAGTTCTCATCCGAAGTATGCTTACTAATTTGGAGAAAGATAAATATGAGCCTATGCTACTAGACGACAAGTCAAGTTCAAGTGAAATCGATGGCCCAATATGTAATCAAGCATGGAGACTGAAGTTGGTGGCCAATAGAATGGAAATTGAAGATGACAGCCCAATATTTAATTAGGCTCAATAGTTGGACGAATTTCTTTGTTTTAATTCCTTTTATTTTGATAATGGCCCAATTATATTTCCTTTAGTTGGCCAAATTTTGTTTCTTTTAGTTGGCCAAATTCTATTCCCTTAGTAGGCCAAATTTTATTTTCTTTTAGGATATGATTTTTTTTAAATCAATTAAAGTTTATTTTTTTTTAGGATATGATTTTTAGGTCATGTAAAAGCTATATAAAAGGCCAAAAATAAATTTGTAAAAGGAGAATACATTATGATGAATTGAATTTTCAATTGAGAGGTTATTTTACTTCTTTATTCTTCTTAGAACAATTTGGTGTTTTAAGATTTTCTTGAGGCATCTTAACAATCAAGTTAGCAACAAAGGCTGATTTGATTTTTTGATGTTTAAGTTGTCTATTGCATAGAAAATATAAGGTCTAAACACAACAAGCGAGAATTACAATCTGAAATTCTGTTTGAAAAGGGTAAAGGTCTTGAAGTTCGATCACAAAGTTGTCTTCTACAAGGATAGAGGAAGGTCTTGCGACGATCACAACAAGGTTGTTATCTAGGAGGATAATGAGAGCATTCGCAAGTTTATAGATAGGTTCAATAAAGAGGTAAATATGGTGGACAACTTACAATATGAGATGGCATACATAGCTCTGTTAATTGGAACTAGCCATCCCACGCTAAAAGCTCAGCTGATAAAAAAGCAGCCCAAGTCTCTTCTCGAGATCATGGCCATCGCCCAAATACATATAAGGTTGGATGAAGGCTTGCAGAACTTAGATGATCAAAGTAGACAAGGTGATTATTTGAGAAAAAGTGGTGAGAGCAATGGAGATAGTGCTAGTGGAAGTAGCTATGGAAGACAATCTGGAGGATCGGGAGGTCGGAGGTTCCAATCAGATCATGATGCCAACTTTACACCGCTAAATACCTTTAAAAAAGATGTTTTGATGTGGATAAAGAAAAGTGGGGAAGATATCAAGTGGCCCCCCAAGATGAAAAGCTCAGCCAAAGCTCAGAGAGATAATAACAAGTATTGTGACTTTCATCAAGATAGGGGTCATGATATTGAAGATTATTGGCATCTTAAAGAGGAGATTGAGAAGCTGATTCAAAAAGGAGTTCTAAGGATCATTCTCCATGTCAGAAAAATGAGGGACGATCCCCAAAAAGATGAAAGAAGGGAAGCTCGAAAAGACGATAAAAGAGACAATAGAAGAGAGGAAAGAAAAAATGAAAGAAGGGATGACAAAACAGAAGATCATCCCAGATAGAAAGATCAGCAACTTGCTGGTGACATTTATGTCATTCATAGCGGGAGTTATGGTGGGGATAACTCCACGTAGAGAAAGAAGGCAGTTAGAGAAGTAAACTCAATCACTCAGAAAGGGAAGGTCCCATTGCAGCCTATTTCTCACGCTTCTTTTTGGTGTCCTATCATTTTTACTGAAGAGGATGTAAAACATGTATTTCATCCTCACAATGATGCTCTTGCCATTGAGGGGTTCGTCCATAATTATAAAGTAAGATGGATCCTCGTGGATGATGGGAGTTAAGTCAATATGATCACAATAGATGTCTTCAAACGGATGAAATTAGAGGCCAAGCAGATGAAGCCGGTTGCCACCCCCTGGTGGGGATTAGAGATCAAACAATGAAGTTGAAAGGATCCATCAAGCTGTACATTGAATTAAGTGATGATGATCTGACAAGGGAAGTTAAAGTGGAGTTTATGGTGGCAGACATCCCATTCGCCAATAACTTACTCTTAGGGTGACCTTACTTATATGAAACAAGGGCCATCCCTATCATCTATCACATTTGCTTGAAGATCCTCACACCTAGAGGAAGCCAAAAACAAACTAGACATGCCTTTGTTAATGCATTGAAAGAAGTGTTTTAAGCAGCTCATCTTGTTCCCCAGGAGATCCCAACTCGACTAGTATGCGTTAAACCTAAAGGAAAGTTGGAAAAAATAATGCTTTCAAAAGGAGAAGTCCAGATAGGTTCGGGGCTGAAACCTGAAATAATGGAAGATGTTAACAAGACCCTCAGAAAAAATAAGAGCGCATTTGCCTAGGAGACAATGGATCTCGTAGGGGTCGACCCCAAAGTAATTGAGCACAAACTCAATATCGACAGTTCAATCAAGCCTGTGGCTCAGAGAAAAAGAAAGCATTCATTGGAGAAGCAGATAGCTATTGCTCAAGAGGTTTATAACCTACTAGATGCTAAGGTCATCTGAGAAGTCCATTATCCTGAATGGCTCTCCAATGTTGTTCTAGTAAGGAAGCCCAATGAATCCTACCTAATGTGCATAGACTTCACAAATCTTAACAAGGCATGCCCAAAGGATCCTTATCCTTTACCAAGCATTGATCAATTAGTAGATTTTACTGCATGGCATCAACTTTACTCGTTTTTGGATGCCAAAGCTGGCTATCATCAAATCCACATGCACAAAGTAGATGAGGAAAAAACTGCTTTTGTAACTGATTAGGGCATATACTGCTACAGAATGATGCCTTTTGGCTTGAAGAATGAAGGAGAGACCTACCAGAGGATGGTTAATGCCATGTTCAAAGATGAAATCGGTAAGAATATGGAGGTCTATATGGATTACATGATCATCAAAAGTGAGAGGGTGGAAGATCATCCTAAAGATATAGAGATGGTATTGAAGGTCCTCTAATCTTATAATTTGAAGTTGAACCCAGAGAAGTGTGTCTTCAGGGTACCTGCAGGCAAGTTTTTAGGATACATGGTATCTTAACGGGGAATAGAGGCTAACCTAAAAAAAAAAGGTTGTTTTAGAGATGAAACCCCCCAACAAGTGGGAAGGTTCATCTCGTGCTCGGCTAGAAAATGTCAACCTTTCTTTAAAACTTTGAAAGGGTTGAAAAATTTTGAGTGGATAGAGGAATGCCAGAAATCCTTCGAAGACTTAAAGGTGTTCCTGCCTTCGCCACCTTTGCTAAGTCGATCCCAAACAGGGGAAGATCTCTACATCTACCTCTCCATAATAGAAGACACCATTGTAGCTGTTTTGGTTCGAGAGGAAGAAGGGAACAGTTCCCTATATATTATGTGAGTAGAGTGCTACAAGAGACCGAGCTCAAGTACCTAAAATTGGAAAAGCATGCCTTAGCCTTATTCATGTCTACTCAGAACCTAAGACATTACTTTGAAGCTCATACGGTCATAGTAAGGACTGACCTCCTTTTAAGGAAATCTTGCAGAAACCTGAAACGTCGAGAAGAATAGCTGAGTGGGCAATTAAAATAGGAGTTTATGGTGTGAAGTATGAGCCTCGGAAAGCTTTGAAAGCCTACGTATTAGCAAACTTTATGGTTGAACTAACCCCTATGGACGAACCCCAGGATACCCAACTTGAAAAGTAGCAGATGTGGGTAGATGGAGCTGAATGTAATGAAGGCTTAGGAGTGGGGATAGTCCTCAAAGAACCCCATTGGCTTATTATCAGATATGCTATAAGGCTAGAGTTCAAAATCTCTAACAATGGGGTCGAGTATGAAGCTCTTATAAATGGTTTGAAGCTGGCAAGGGAGATCGGGATGGATCACCTGACTATATATAGTGATTCCTAGCTAGTGGTAAATCAAGTATAGGGAAGTTTTAAGGTGAAAAATGATGAATTGCCACCATATGTTGAGATCACCCAAAAGATGATGTCTGAAGGATGGCATATCATATAGGTTCCAAAGGAGGAAATGGTAGAAGCTCATGAGGTCACTAAAGCAGCAGCTTAAGGCAGAGCTGATGATTTTAAAAAATCCTACTATCAATTCAAGATGCTCCCACTTTAAAAGGCAAGCTAGTTTGTGCAATCGAATAGCAAGGCACCTGGATAGAACCCCTTGTTCAATGGCTAGCAAAGGGAAAATTGCCAGAAGATAAAAAGAAGGCTGAGAAAATAGTAAGAAAAGCCCGTGATTATAGTTGGTATAAGGGCGATCTGTATAGAAAATCCAGAACCCATCCATGGATGAGATATATCCCTGAGCAGAGGAGACAGTATATGTTACAAGAAATCCATGTAGGAGATTATGGAGCGCATAAAGCAAGCTCCACCTTAGCAAGAAAGGTCCTTCTACAGGGCTACTACTGGCCAACCATCAAAGCAGACGTTGAAGATATGGTAAGAAGATGCTCGAAGTGCCAAATCCATGCTAATGTACAAAGGGTTCCAACTATACACCTCTCCCCCATAGAAGCAGCATGGCCTTTCTACCAATAGGGGATAGACATTCTGGGCCCTTTCCCTAAAGCCTTATGACAGTGCAAGTTCTTAATTGTAGCCATAGATCACTTCTCTAAGTGGGTCAAGGTTGAACCCATTGCTACAATAACTCAGAATAGGGTAATAGACTTTGTTTATAAGAACATTGTCACCAAGTTCGGGATCCCCAAGATCATCATAACTGACAATGGCAAACAGTTTGACTCCAAGCAGTTCCGATCATTCTGCGAAAGCATACGCATCGACCTTAGGTTCTCCTCAGTGGCCCATCCCCAGACAAATGGCCAAACTGAGGTTATCAACAAAACCATCTTGCAAGGATTGACAAAAAGATTAGGCGATGAGAAAGCAAAGTGGGTATATGAATTAAACAATGTTTTATGGAGTTTCAGAACTACCCTTAGATCACCCATAGGTGAAACCTCCTTTTCTTTGGTGTATAGCAGTGAGGCCGTGATCCCGGTGGAGATCGGTTAACCACCTTATAGGGTCGAGTTCGTCGAGGAGGTCAACCAAAATAAAAAAAGACGACTAGATCTTGATCTCATGAAAGAACTCAGAGATCTAGACAATGCTCGGACAGCCTTCTACAAACAAAAAGTGGCTCGGTATCATAATAAAAAGGCCAAGCATCGAACCTTCCAAGAAGGAGAGATAGTATTGAGGAAAGTAGAAATCACCAAAGGTAATACGAGAGTAGGTAAACTACAACCTAACTAGGAAGGATCCTATAGGGTCAACAGAGTACTGGGCCTGAAAGCTTATCGCCTGAAAGACATGAAAGGAAAAATCCTTGCTCATTCATGGAATTTGAATAATCTAAAAATCTATTATTAGTAATATCGTTTCTTCTCTTGTAATTGTTTATTCATTTAAGCTACTAATGTAATCTTTTTTGAAGTCCAGGCAAATGATGAAGATGTTAAATAGGTGCCAACCTAGTTGGGATCAATTGGTGCATCTCCTGATCCTGGCATTATTAATAAAATAAATGTTTCATGAATATTTTCTCCAAAATACATCTCCATTGAGTTGATTACAATTCTACAACAGCATCTCTTTCTCCATAAAAAGATCCCTTATATATATATATATAAAGCCAAAGACTATGGTTGAGCATGATCCTTAGATCACCCCTTCGCAGCATAAAAAGACTATGGTTGAGCGCAATCCTTAGATCGCCCCTCTACAGCATAAAAAGACTATGGTTGAGTGCGATTCCTAGTTCGACCATTCCTTGAATGCCCTTACAATAACTACGGCAAATAAAGGAGAAAAAGCATTTCAAATCAAACAAATTTCACAAATAGAAAATAGTTCACTCAATCACAAAGTTTTTACAAGTAAAGGCAACAAACAACAGACAAGAAAAAAAAATGATCCTATTTACGGATTCTCCATGTTAATAGGATCATTCAAAGTAGTAGAGGGGACATCATCCTGACGCTCATGTTCTCCAAAAGTCCTTCATCATTCCAGATCGAGTTGCTAGCTGTCATCTTGATATGAGCTTGGAGGTAGTTCAAGGAGTACAAAGGAAGTGTGAGGATCAACTTTAGTATGTTCTTCCTCTACATCAGCAGTAGAGGGGCCTCGAGATTAAAAATCTCATCATCAGTTTCGACCTGTGCCAGTGACTGAGCATCTTCGCCAAATATTTTTACATCTTTCTTATCTATTTGATCTCAGAAGGTAATCATCCACAAAGCACTGCTGTTCGAGACCTGATCTATTTCCTTCTTGGAGTTTGCCTTCTCGGCGTTTTCCGTCTCCTAGAGAACCATGAGTTCTCGTTCAAAGTTGCTCTTCACGAGTTTTAAGTTATCAAGCTCAACCCGCATTCTCTCGACCTTAGCATTATGCTCTTCCTTGTTATAAATTACTTCAAGCTCTAGACGATCTTTCTCATGCTGTAGTTTATCTTGAGCTTCGTGTGCTGCCCTTAGCTTAGCTGTCATGGTTGCTGCCTCCACAAACATAATTTTGACCACCTACAGTAATAAATGAAATGAAAGCAAGTTAATGACAAACAAAAAGGGATCTTTTTTTCAGGAACAGGGGATAATACAATGAGACCGTGGCTCAGGTCGTAAAAGATCTTATCGTCCCGAGGTAGATATTTTAGCTTCTTTCTATCCTGGGGTAGAACTATGGCCTTCGCAATATCTCTGGCCAGTCCCAGGTGGTTGAGGCCGACCTCGTCCCCATAGGTCTCTCAGGCATAATCAAGTATACATATGCCCGATCCCGAAGACTCTGTAGCCACTTCGGTCCGAGGATGTTTTTTAGTCCAAGTCGGTACCTTGGCTGGTGTACCCTCTGTGAGTGAGAGGAGGGGTACAAGCCTTGATATAGTTGGCAGCGTCTTCGTAGGTTGAGGAGAAGTGTGGGCGAAAGTATCCTTGGAGCTCTTCCCTTTTGAGGCCTCTTGGGTCCTCTTTTGTATCGCCTTCATTCTCTCTTTGATGTTAGCCATTCCTATAAAAGAATAACGTAGAATGATGTTATTTCTCTAACAAACAGATAAGCTCAAATATAAGCTAAAGTAAATATTGCACTGGGGGTTCATGCGGTTCTCTGCAGCATCTAGCACCGTTCCCGAATACCAGTTTTCAACTATATACTTGGCATCGAATGCACCATTCTCCACATATTGGAGCAAACTTTGTACATGATCAGCTTCTTAGGCACTGAAGGCAGGTTGATCCCTCCCTCTTATCGATAAAGCTGATCCGTTCCACTCCCGTGGTACCTCGGCGAGAGATGGACGTGTGATTGTGAAGAACTTTGACTTTCATATCCCTTTAAGGGATAAAGGTAGATTGAACATCTTCTTATTTCCTTCAGCATGAAGATAGCTATGGTCAAACCTTTTGTTCGACATCATTCTGTACAGCTCAAGCACTTCTCTCATAGATAGCTCGAACCCATGATGGGACGCCAACATTTGTAAGGTGCTGAGGATTCTCCAGGCGTTGGGGTGCACTTGAGCAATGTTCATCCCATGAACGTTTAAAAAGGCGATGTCTAGATCAAACATCGGGAATCTTAGCCCTGCCACCAGATCTTCAACATAAATGATCCGTTCGTCACCTTTCAGAGTTTGATTGGCCCCCTTATTGGGGTCAGGTAGGGATAGGACGTACTCTTCAGGAATTTTATATATTATTTGAATTTCTTTCAGATCCTCCTAAGTCTAGGAGCTCGAGATCTCTTCCACTGGGGTGTCTGTGAAGATGTTTTCTTAGTTTTAAACCCCTCATTAGGGGCTCCACTCCCAAATTAAGGAGGAGTTGGTTTGCTAATATTTGCACCAGCCATTTGTAGATGACGAAGGCCTTTGTGGGGTACAATTGATATGGGCTGAATGACCTAGGGGTGATCGAAAGAACTTGCGGTACGGTGTTGTGACCTTCTCCTAAACAATGGAGTCTCTTCAGACTCCTCGGATTCGTCAAGAGTATAGGGTTGTCTAAACCCAGATGCCCTTTGGGTTTGATGGACTAATATTTCTGGGTACTCGTCGAAAATGGAAGGAGTATGGCTACTGGATAGTTCTTGATTGGAAAAATGGGCAGGAGATGATGCTGTTAGATTTTAGAAATCACTCATGTCACTCATATCTTGCGGTATACATGCTTAAAACGAAATATGAAAATGTAAAATTGAGAGAGCAAGTGTAAAGAACCTTTACCTGAGAGTGAAGAAGGTGGAGATGCTTTTAAAATAGAATGAAAAACGGTGAGGACGCTTTTGGACAAAGGCCAGAGATTCTAGGATTCCGAGAGATTGTATGTAGCAGAAGAAGCAAATCCTTCTGAGTACGATGCTCTTCCCTATTATGATTTGATTCCGAAAAGGTGAAGCGATAGGGATGTCTCTAGAAGGTGCCGCGTGTCATGCAGGGGACGCAGGGTGGTAAAAAGCCTGCTTAAAAGGCGTTCACCTTAGAATTTCAAAAGCCTTTTAAAGCCAGAATGGAATGCATGGGCTCTGACATCGGAAGGTTTGGTTCGAAATCTCTTGAAGGAGATTGATGTCCTCAATCTTTGACTAAGGAACTAGATGTGGGGACATGTGATGACTCAGCTCCAAGTGGGTCGACCTTAGACAACCATGGTTGTCGAGTGATCTGATAAGAGGTCTTCCACTGTAACATATCATGGAAATCGTCTGGGCCTAGGAGGGCTCGTCCAGACTTCAAGCAGATTATCAGAAGGTAAGACCTTAGATAGAGGTATCGTCCTTGGAGCCACATCATCTCTAACAGGAGTGTATTCAATCAAGAATTTTAATGACTTTTAATGACTTTGAAAGTAAGGTGGTATTCAATCATGACTTTTAAATACTTTTAAAAAGTCATTCAAAGTCTGTAGGTATTCAATTACGATTTTTAAATACTTTTAAAAAGTCATTCAAAGTCTGTAGGTATTCAAAAAGTCATTGACTTTTACAGACAATGACTTTTAATGACCTTTTAGCTAAAAATACATATAGAAGAG